>NJRQ01000920.1:0-12431 GCA_003063805.1 Aphaenogaster ashmeadi
TACCTATTAATATCTTACATTAAATACAAATACAATTTTAATCAATATTTCGTGCTCTCGAAAATAATAAAAAAAAATCTACAAAAACACACTAAACATCACGACAGGCAATATACTCTAATAATATTTACTGATTTATAAATTTAAATAATTTTGGCAATATGATTCTTAAGAGTTTTTAATTGACGCTTAATCTCCGGATTTAGCGGACGAATATTTGACATACGCAATCTTTGTTGATAGCTTTAAAGCTATCACATCGCCATTACTTCAGGGTACGTTTAGGTAAGCAGTTTTTTCTTCAACAACACTTGAGACTAACAGCGAGCTACCCTGCATGCTTGACGCGGACATCTCAGCACGTTCAACGGTGTTTTAGGCTTGACTGGGGGCATTTGAGTTATTCGTCTTCAGTAAAGATTCGTTGCGACGGTCCTTGCTTTTGGACTTATCTGTCACCATTTTCTGATTGATTTCGCTGACCTTGTTTGCCCTATTGACACTGCGTGTCCTCATCGATGTCCATTGTCCACGATTTGGCCTGTGCTTTAGTTCGTGACGTGTCACCCATGGTAGTACCTCCGGTCGCAGATCAGTCGTCAGACGCAGCGGTGGCCACCACCGCATGCTGTAAGGCCTGTAAATTTAACAGTAGATGAAGATCTTCATTTGCAACAGCTTGCCGTCCTTAAATCGAAAAAATGCCAAACGCGCTACACGTTTGGCAGTTTTATTCGATCAGAGACGACAGGCTATTGCATATGAAGTCTTAATCTACTGTTAAACTTACAGCATCTTCGCAGTTTTCCTTCTGAAAAAGATCGTCATAAATAAAAAAAATTAATTAATTAATTCGCAACTTAGCGATACGAAGCTGTCTGTACATGCTTCTCGAAGGTCTTTACTTTCCGTCTTTCCTTCCTCGCGTTGTTCGCTGCTCTTGGTCCTTGGCAACTTGACTCGACAGAAGTGCGAAGAACACGCACTGGGGAAACCTTTTCTGATTCAACTTGTTTACCAGGCAGTGGCTACGTTTACACCGAGAGATCTATGCGCGGCCTGACCTATACCGTGACCCAAAGTAGATCTGGCCACCAAGTGTTTACACCGTAAGCGACCTATCGCGGTCTCACCGGTTACGCCTTTTAGCTGTTTTTACTTATCACGAATCAGGTTATATTTGACAGTTTAATGGTTAACATGTGTGTTCTTTTAGTTCATTAATTTTATATTATGACGCCCGAAGAGTATTTTATGAAAGTTTATTACCAAGTTATTGTTGAAAATAATAGAAGAAGAAATCTTCTCTCCATGAAAGTCATGCGTAAAAGAAGACTAATGTGGGACAGAATAAAATACTTGCAAGAGCTCCAAATGGCAATGGTTACGCATTATGCACGCATGTTGCCGATAAATAACATTGTGGAAACGTATTTAAACGCAATAAGAAAAAATTAGTAAGCTTTTAGGTCGGGTAATACGCGTTTACACCGAAATTACAAGCGGCCTATTTTAGGTCAGGTCACTAAAAAGCGAGGCCTGACCTGACCTAAGGTCAGGTCACCTACCAAGTATTTACAGCGATCGGCCTAAATAATTTAGGTCGAATTTGGGGTATAGGCCGCGGCCTAAACGCACGGTGTAAACGTAGCCAGTGTCACAGTGTCGCCAGCTTAGAACCATGTTCGAAGGTCGCCAGTGGCAATTCAGTTTGTTTACCAAGCAGTGTTACACTGGTCTACCTTTGTGAATTATTTGCGCACCGAGTTTCGCGCCGTACTCTCATTTGCCTAATTTAGATACTTGATTGACGAAAAAAAAATTATTGACTACAAATATAAATAAAAAAAAAATTTCAATATATCTTTATACAATTTACATATAGTTTAAAAAAAGAAATTCCAAGAAATTCCAAGAATTTTCTGAAAATTTTACACGTTTCCAAAAATTACAATATCGAGAATTCAGGATTTCAAATTGTGAAAATCAAGAAAATCTCAAAAATTGATAAAGTATCAGGAGAATATAATCGGCAAGGAGATCGTACTATCTTTTATAAAATTCCAAGAATTTTTTACATTTCGGAGATGCGATTCTGAGAATTCAGGATTTCAATTTTCAAATCGTGAAAAAGAGTCAAGAATCTCGAAAACTGACAAAGTATCAGGAGAATATATATATATATACAGGGTGTATCAGAAAAAACGTATATGGAACACATAGTCAAATGCAGAATAATAATCTAAATCAAAAAGTCTTAAGCCATTTTTTGATCTGAGCTTTTATTTCATTGGGTGCATCCAGATGCACCCATTGCTGTATGGTGATAAAGTTAGCTAATCAGCGCCTGGCTACAGCGGCTCGCGTGGCCCGGGCGGCCCGGGCGCCTTCCCTGCTTTCCGTTGTAGCCAGGCGCTGATTAGCTAACTTTATCACCGTACAGCAATGAAATAAAAGCTCAGATCAAAAAATGGCTTAAGACTTTTTAATTCAGATTATTATTCTGCATTTGACTATGTGTTCCATATACGTTTTTTCTGATACACTCTGTATATATATATATATATATATATATATATATATATATATATATAACCGGCAAGGAGGTTGCACTATCTAAAATTCTGAAAATTCGAAATTTCAAATCGCAAAAATCAAGTCTCAAGAGAATATAATTAAGAGTATCAGGAAAATGATTAGCAAGGAAATATGTGTTAAAATATTTAAATGCCTGATTTTCCAAATATTCATTTATCTCTTATATTTGCAATACAAAATACAACACAATTTTGCAATCTATGAGCCTAAAAGTATCAGTTTTGTACGTCCTGTTACTTATATATGATATAAAGTTACCGTAATTGAAATAAAACTTAAATCATAATATTAACTGCACTTGTTTAAATCAGATTATAATTGAATTTGCATGTCCAAAGATAAAAAATAAATTATTTTTATGTAATTGACTAACATTACTTTATAAAAATCTCTGTACAAAATTAATCATAAAATATTAGTACCTATTAATATCTTACATTAAATACAAATTTAATTTTAATCAACATTTCGTGCTCTCGAAAATACGGATACATATGCATCAATCATAATTTTCAATAATACCAAATTAAAGGTAAATAATGATTCACATATATCTGCATTAAGTAACATAGGAACTAAGCGGTGTAACAATATCTCAAAAGCAATAACATTAAAAGAATTGAATATTGAATATTATACATGGCTCAGATAATCTACATGTATCATCTGTTATCATTTTTATGATCTAATTAATAAAATCTGCAAAAACACACTAAACTCTCACATCACGACAGGCAATTTTGTTTAATACAGTGCTAGCTAATACCATACAAAATCCATTAAGCATTATCACCAGTTCGTGTAGTTGTATGAAAATACATCTAAACTTTCAAGGTAATAAATAAAAATTGCACGTTTGTTTTGGTCAGAGAGAATATATGCCTCTTTAATGTAATTAGTTATCATTTGGAGTGTAGATGTTCTTCTTCATCATCACTGTAATCATCACTTAAATAATGATTATTTTGCGAAAACTCAAAACGTCCGGTTTTCTTTGGTGGTGGACTGTAAAATGAGATGTATAAAATAATTTTCGATATAGTCAGATATATACGAGATGTTTGTATGAAAGAGAATATATTTAAAAACGCACCTTGTCTGGTCTTCGTCATTGTGACTGCTGTTACTACTGCTTGGGCTGCCGTCCCTTTTCGGACTTGCTGGTGGAGATAACGCTTGCATTAAGCGACCTTTACCTTCATTCCAAATGGTTGACTACAAATATAAATAAAAAGTTTCAATATATCTTCATACAATTTACATATAGTTAAAAAAAGGATATTTGGAAAGCACGCATACGCATGCATACATACATACCAATCTGCCTTCTCTTCCGAAGAGCAAAAGGAAAGCATCGATAAAATCTCGAGATTTCTCTTCCCATTTGCTTATCATATCCATTCGTTTCTCGCCAATGTTTTCCATTACTCGTTTTCCCTTATCTTTTAGGTCATCAAACTTGTTTTGTAGGCGAAACTTTTTCTCCTGTAAAATTTTTCTTATAAGCATACCGTACTTGTTATAACTATTTCTTATTTATAACTATTTTTCTTTTAATATAATTATGTATATATATATATATATATAATGTCTTTTTAAATCTAACAATATAAATGAATATTACAATATAATAATAAATGAATAATACAATATAAATGTGGGCAAATGAATATTATATAATTGATAATCACTTACATTAAGAAAAGAAACATTAAGTTCCTTTGCACTGTAGCCTCGTGCGAGATTTCTTCTGACGTATATATCATAATCTTTAACTATCCTCGCAACTATATCCGACGTGGAAACACCTTCCGTTCTCTGTGTAGCTACAAACATACCTTTAGCTTTTAATTTAGCATAAACGTCTGGTCCATCATCTGTCATGTATGGTATATCGTCATGAGCAACAAAGTCAATCTGTAATACAATAATGTTCATGCAATTTCTCTAAAATAAAACGCGCGGCATTATCACAAATTTAAAGGTGTAAAAATATGAAGTACCTTGTGCCTTCTCATAAATTCATCATCAAGCTCCCAGGGTGCATCTCGAACAACCTCATCTACGTATCTACAATGCCTAACAGCATCATACCTTTCTAAGTCTGTCATTACAGTTCTTCCTTTTTTGCTATGTGTCAATTCATCATTACATACTGTAAAACAAAATTATGATTGATTATAAATATAATTTATATTTCATTTTAGAAATATGAGTAGAATAAAATAAATATATATATTTATTACTTTGCTCATACTATTTAAATATAATATTACCATTACAAGAAGCATTTAACATATAAGAATTAAATAATAAAGTTTTTCTAATATTTTGCATAGTTACCTCCAACAATAAGATAAACATTTGGAAAAATATTCTTAGCTTGTAAAAGTTGCCGTGCGTGTCCCTGGTGAAAGAGATCATAAATACCATCGGCATAAACTCTAATTTTCCTAGGAACTAAAAAAGAATATTTAAGTAATACATACATAGAAATAAAAATATTTATAATATTTAATATTTTTAACAAGGATATCTTTAAAATGTACCTTTACCACTTCTTGCTTGTTTTAAAGTAATTCGCGTGTTATAATCGCATGCGTTCCTCTCCGCAATAGCCTCTGGATCATCGCTAAAAGGTGCTTCCTTACAGATTGACTACAATAAATAAAAGAAAATACATTTAACACCAAGATAAGTAAGTATTTACTAAAATAAATTAGACTATTAACATTTTGTATAAAAGTATGCAAACAATAATGCATATGTGTGTATGTGATATTAAAAAGAAAAAAATTTTGTCATGTTCTTGATTTGTACGCTTATTTTATGTTTTCATGATTATATTGTATTTATCATTATTACTTCAATTTATTATGTTATATAATAATATTATTCTCATTCTTTTAATATATTATATGACAAAGGAAAAAAATAAAACTTACTGGAAATTTTTCCTGACAGATAGAAACTTGATTATTACAATTCTTTAGAAACGTTAAATTTGCACTGCTACTTTCGTTTGGATAATTCTGTTTGGATCCCCAAGTCATTGTTCTTTTAATACAATTCAATTATATATATATTTATATTACCAGAATTTTAATTTTCCTATCTCAAATATTGTAATTGACACTTTATGTTAAAGGCTCAGAACACTTGATATTTAAAAAAAAGATTGCACAATTGTATTCAGCCACTTTCAGATATTATGTAATTACAGAATGTATATATATACAAAAGCTTTATAAATGCCGGATTATATTCAATATGTTTAAATTCAATGTCAGGGTGGCTTCACGTCTAGTTACCAAGCAAGACTGGCGGAGCAATAAAGCATTTCCGAGCTTTTATCACATTAGATATGCCAATCTAGAATCACGCCAGACTATTATCAGTTAAAAAGCAATATTACACATTATCTCTAGACAACACTTTTCACGTTAATGATTAGCCCCTTCTCAATATTGTGTATAACAACAGTAGACTCAATATACACAGAGTTTATAAGCGAACACACATATCGTATGTTATACATGTTATACATTTAAATATTCAGTTTCGCAAAACTGAATATTTAAATGAGATAAATATACACGTACGAATATGTTAATCTATGTACGATATGGTATATAAATATATATCTAAATGTATGCGTGATCCGACGAGGAGGTCATTCGTCGCCCATTCGCGACTAGTGAAAATAGATCTCTTGGGAAAGACCGAGTTTGAGTTTCGCAGATTATGGTGGCTCGCAGCGTGGTACATTTCCATACCAAATGATAGCACCAAACGACTTTTTCGTTTGTTTGTTCGCACCGAGATTTCGTATCAATGCTTACAGCGTGAACCGGAGAATCTTCCCTGGAGCAGGACGCATTTTCTCCATTAACGCTGTTGTGGTGGGACACAGTAGCCAGCATAGTTTCCTCTCTGGTGCGCTTCCTGGACATTTTCTTACGTTTGCAGCGGCGTTGCCATGCAGCCTCAGGTTTAACTGTAAGCGAACAAGTACAAGATCAGATTACACGTTGCAAATTACAATCTTGTTACGCATCTATTGTAATCGCATCTATTGTAATTGCTCGTGGCCGTTAACACGTTACATAAACGTGAAGAATAGGCGTTTCGCTTGAACGATCGCGGCCGTTCCGCGCGAACGGAAACGCTCCGAGCTCGTGGCAAGCGAAATCGAAATTGAGTTCAGTCTAAAACAGAAACAAGCTGCAATTACACTATCGCCGGTAGATAGCGAGTGCGTTATCCGCGGCGTCCTCGCGTCGGCGAGCGGAGGCTCGAAAGGGGATCGGAATCCGCGATCTACAGGTCGACGTCACGACGGTGCCGCGCCTGCGAGCCGCGTGCCACGCACACCCGGTCAGCGGTCTACGTTCCCGTTAACGTGTTTCGTGCCGCGCCGTGTTCTCGCGTGATTATTACACTCGGTATACAATAGACGCAGCAAGCCTTTAACCTCTCGCTCCAAGTTAAGTGATTTACGGCAAAAAACGTTCACCACGCTTCCTTATGTCCATTTCTAACCATGTAGGTTAACTTTAATCTCGGTTTAACTTACCCTAGCTTTCTCTAGTTCCAAGAATTATAAAAAGATGAAGAGTAAGTTAAACTGAGGTTAAAATTAACCTACACTAATAAAAATGGACATTTGGTCGTAATGCCAAAGCTCCAATGTTAATTTCTACCAATGTAGATTAACTTTAATCTCGGTCTAACTTACTCTTTATCTTTTTCTAATTCTTAGAACTGAAAAAAGATAAAGAGTAAGTTCAACTAAGATTAATGTTAATCTACAATGGTAGAAATGGACATAAGAGTTAGTCAGATTCCAACTATGAAGTTTAGGACTTGGGGCGGCGCAGGAAACGTTTTTTTACCGGAAATTACTTAGCTTAGAACAAAAGGCTTACCACACCTATTGTAGATCGGGGTTTACAGTCACCCGATGGTATACACCATGCGGTGACCATTCCATGCTCCAAATATCAGACGGCCCGAGTGGAAGCTTCAGCACGCGGCACGCAACGCGTTAACCTCTTCAGTGATGATTGAAAATAACTGCGCGATCTCCAGAGTAGCTTTCTTTTTTTTAAATAAGCAGATCCAGAGATTTCTTTTCTCTTTGTTGCCGTTACTTGTGATTGGACTCGTTAGGAGTAGACGGAGATCTCCGGAAAACATTAGCGCTGAGCACGAGGCTCAGCGCGCAACTGTCCCAGAATATGTCGGCATTGACAACAAAACTTTACGACGAAACTCTTCTCGAGTAGTATATTCCATTCGAGCGGTGGAAAGATTCGCAGCGCGCGCGACAAATGCCGCGACGCACGCGATCGTCGAAAGGGAGTTGGGTTGGGTGGGTGGGTGGTGTCGCACTCGCGGGTTACACGCACTCGTCGGCACTTACACGTCGGCTGTCGGGTCTAGTTTCACGACCCGTTCGTGTACGAGAGGTGGCTCGGAAAAGAAGGTTAGAGCAGGTTGGAGAGTCGCGACCCTCGGTGTTCCTTTTCGGTGCTGCAGCAAGTCGTAATTCTGCCGAAATCCCGGCGAAAGATCGAGATCGAACGACGCCAGACGCGCGACCCGCTACGCGACTTTCGTGAAACTGCAACGTGTTCGTTTGGTGCGCGAGTCGTCGCAACAGCTGACCCAGCAGACGCTCGTCGCGATAGGTCTGTTCCCGTCACGGCGCCTACACCCTC
This sequence comes from Aphaenogaster ashmeadi, assembly GCA_003063805.1. Lineage (NCBI taxonomy): Eukaryota > Metazoa > Arthropoda > Insecta > Hymenoptera > Formicidae > Aphaenogaster > Aphaenogaster ashmeadi. Next base: position 8,322 of record NJRQ01000920.1, read on the forward strand.
GCACCTACTCATCCTCCCTCCTTCTCCCGCCCCGGCGCACGGCCGTACATCCGTGCCGTTTCGGGCGCAGAGAGTGCAACCTAGGGCGGTATTCATAGGTTTGTTTTCTGTTCCTGAACTGGCTGCACTAGTCCAGAGTTTATCTTTTTTACTCCACATTGGAAGGAAAAAGATAAACTATGCAGCAATAGTGCAGCCAGTTTAGGAACAGAAAACGAAGCATAATAGTCGGTTCTTATATTAAATATTTAATAGTGCATTTGATTACCCAAACTACATTGGATTAGTGCATATTAAAAGCTGTTATACATAAAGTTATTTAAATATAGAAACACAAATATTTTATACGACTATGTAAATAGTCAATGAAATTATCACGTTATTTAGCAGAATATATGCATTAATGATTTCATCGTTAAACTAATTATAGAGATCTTTCCGGCAAGAGACACATTCAGTGTGAAGTACTTATATAGACGTTGAAATGAACGTCTTATAACGGCCGATTGTACCGTTCATCTTTTCCACCATGGTCTCCATGGTGACTAGCTGTCTTGGTAAAGGTACTCTCAGGCCGGTATTCATAGTCAGTTCTTATTTTAAGACCGTCTTAAGTAACGTCTTAAGACGCTAATACGGCTCTGTGATTGGTTCATGACATCTCAAGATTGTACTTAAGACGGTCTTAAATATAAGATCCGACTATGAATACCGGCCTCAGTCTCTCAGTGGTTTGCCATTGCCTTCCGAGAGGTGGCGATCAATTAAAATTTTGATATGTTCTGGATGGATTTGAACCTGGATTTTTGGCACAGAAAGCAGATGCGCAACTCTTACGCCACGATCACCCGTATCGACACAGGAGTCATTCTATCTTTGTTCGATATTCGGTGAAAGACAAAAATAGAATATGACTCTTGTATCGATATGTGTCTCTTGCTGGAAAGCTCCCATATTATACCATCGCATTTAGATATGTTCATATGTAATAACCTTTAATGTGCATTAATCAAGTATAGTGCGAGTGATCGAATTCACTGTAAGATCGTCTTAAATACAATCTTAAGATATGTCTTAAACCAATCACAGAGCCGTATTAGCGTCTTAAGACGGTCTTAAGATAAGAACCGACTATGAATACCGGCCCTAGAGACCCTCTAATCAGAGTCACGAAATAACGTCAAAGTTAGATCGGTGACGCCATATTTCAACAAAAACGAAAATCGCACGGAATTTAATTTTTAAAGCATAGGTTTTCAAACAAAAGAAAAGAATAAGTTACATGTATAATAACTCGACGAACCTCCTATTCGGAGCAATTCGGAGTTTGGAGCCGTTAAGGATGAATTTGTATGCGCGAAACGTGCGCACGAAAAAAATCGACCAATCGCACGTTTAAGGAGAAACGCCAACGCGTCGCCGCGCCTGACAATTGGTAGAGCTTGACTATGCCTAAATCACAGGCATTCGTAGGAATTTGTTGTTAGCTGATATGTCGGATAGTCACAAAGTTTAAAAATATTTAATTTCAATTATTCGAATAACTGTCAAAAATATCTTTTCAATTATATTTCAAAATTCTTCATACAAAATACAAACGATTTCATACGTAAACGTTATTTAATTTATTTACGTAGATTAACTGCGTAGGATAAAAAATAATTAATTAAAATTATCTAGATGACTGTCATATCTTTTTAATTACACTTCAAAAATCTTCATACGAAATACAAGTGATTTCATAAGGAAATTGTTTAAACCCTTGTATCCACAATGCTAGAAATCGGTCCGAGATCTCGAACGAAGAGAAAATTGACCAATCGCATTGATCACTTGGCCGAATTGTTCAATGCGATTTGTCAATTCTAGCATCGTGGACAAGGCTTAAGAAATCATCAATTGTCGACTAAGTTCATACGAATCAAACAGGTATACAAAATGAGCGTTAGCTATCCTGCGTTTGGTAAGAAGTTAACAAAACAGAACTTCTTTTGGATGGGTTTTGAGTATTGTTATAGTCAGCCAATCCAAAAAAACTATGTACTATAAGAAATGACATAGTATAGCCGGTCTATGTTAAGACTATGCACGATTCGAAATTCGTAATTTGCCATTCGTATGAGATTATGAGTCTGGCGTTATCATTGAGTGTGTGTTATTAGATAGCTTCTAGAAATAGATAGAACAAGGAAAAGGTCCCGATAAAAAGTGCAATTCATGTTGCAATAGAATCATCTCTTTCTTATTTTCATTACGAGACACATTAAAATTTAATCTTAAACTAAATTGAATTAATTTATTCTTAAACTAAATTAATTTTTAATATAATCTCAAATTAAATTAAATTTTGAAATTTAATTTACATTAATTTAATTTGAATGTAATTTAATTTAAAACTAATTTTTTCAGGATTTAATTTAATCTAATTTAATCTAATCTTAATCTTCTAATTTCCTCAAGTTTGATTAATATAACGGACGGTATCTTTTGCGATAATACAAGTACATACAAGCGTTGAAGAGTTTTATCGAGGAAAGAGATTCGTATCACGTTCTGGGTCAATATTTATTCGGAACTGGCAATACGAGATTTAGGGAGAATTTCTTTTCTGGAAAGAGGAGATTCAACCAATCTCTTTTGCGTAGGATTCGCCCGGCAGAGAAACGCAAAACCGATTTTTCAAAACTTCGCCACGTAGGCAAGCGAATTCTGCGCAGCGCATGATTTTGCGCGCATTATGCACTGCGCATGATCGCATCGCCATATCGTAATCGCCGCGTTGTCGCCAGCGCGCGTTGTCTTCCTTCCGCTTTCGCTCTGCATTTTCTCGTTTACGACGCGTATAACCGTTACGAACGTACGTCATCGGCATACTCTGTCGAATATTAACTGCGTGCTAATTAATATCGAACGCTCCGTTGTGCGAATTATCGATCTCGGAGCGAAGAAGCCAATTTCAAACCGCCCCAACAAGTCACTGTCAAGTTTGTTCTTGTAGCTGAGCGTTTTGTGTCGTTCATCATTCTCCTTTCTCCATCCAGCATCTAATTATATCGGATAATATTTATTGCATTTTATAAGTGCAGAAAATATATAACATAGCGCAACTACAAAGAACAGAACTGTCGTTAGCACATAACAATATCGCTTCGAGAGTCACGAGAGAACCCGGCCAGGGGCGTAGTCAGGATTTTATTTCGGGGGGGGAATTTAAAAAAATTAAAATCACAAAACAATTCGACTGTTTTAATTAAATAAGATATCAATATTCCTTCAGGACATTTTCTTTAGACCTTAAAGCATTTATCATTTCATTTCTCTCTCGGCTTTCAACCTTTCATTTTCATATTTTCATATTTGGTTCCAAAATTTCGGGGGGGGGGATTTATCCCCCCTTAATCCTCCCCCTTGGCTACGCCACTGACCCCGGCAGAACAGAAAGTCACGATAACGTCAAAATGACGTCAAGATGATTGTCAAAGATATCATTTGGCGTCATTATGACTTTCCATCGGCCATTTCCACCCTCGGACAATACGCGTGACACGTCGCCGGAACAGCGACATACGGAATGCGGAAATCTCACCGCCGGGATTCTCCATACTTGGGGGCCTTACTCTCGAAAAATATCGCATACGATATTTCATGAATATCACTAGAAAATCAAATACATTATTCTAATAATATTCATGAAATATCGGGTGCGATAGTTTTCAAGAATAAGGCCTCGCTCGGCGCGCGTCGCGGCATCAGGTCCACGTCAAACTATGCATCGAGGATACGAGATTGACTGGAGGATTACGAATTAAAGATTAGAATCCAACCAATCAAATGACCTTAATCTTATGATTCGTTTCGTTCTCATTGGTCGAATTTTAATCTCCAATTCGCGCGATCTTTAATCTTCCGCGCGTCTGAAGCATGTCAGATTACGCATTGGAGATTGAGGATTGCGAATTGGAGATTAGAATTCGACTAATCGAATAATGTCCGTTTCTACCAATGTAGATTAACTTTAATCTCGGTTTAACTTACTCTTTACCTTTTTCTAGTTTTAAGAATTAGAAAAAGATATAGACTCGGTAAAAAATTTTTCATATATAATTAATC
>NJRQ01000920.1:14196-25936 GCA_003063805.1 Aphaenogaster ashmeadi
TTTTTTTTTTATATTATATATTTATATTATATATATGATAATATTTAATTTATTAATATATATAAATGTTATGTATATTTTTTAAAAACAAAATGAGCATGATTTTAATTATGCTCATAATGAGCATGAATGTAATATTGAATATGAGATTGAATATGATAAATATGAGATTATATATGCACATAATGTATGTGAACATGACACTGATGAAGTCTATTTTTTATAGCTGCGATGTTATATTTTTTGCATTTGAAATGAAGCATATAATTACACATTAGGTCTGTTCGTTTTCGCTGCACTTCTGAACTAGTGCAATAAGTTAGAATAAAACAAATATATTATCTTTTATTCTAACTTATTGCAGTTCAGAAATGCAGCGAAAACGAACAGACCTATTAGAGAGGAAAGAAGGAAAAATGAAAGGCACAAAGGTAACGAATAGCGAACTTATATACTCAAATCGCAGATCAACGACCGAAGACCTTCTGTATCAGAATGTTGATCATTACGCTCTAGCATTTTGGCTATGTCTCTTTTAATTTCAGCTAAATTCATAATCAAAGGAAATAACTTATAACAACAATATGCGAACGTGAATGCGGGAAATGTTTAAGAGAGCACCGTATACAACAGTATACAACAGCGAAATGCAAAGTACCGTTTGTGCAAATTGCCCTCTCAAATCAGGTTTCCTCCGTTACTTTAAAACATGTGTGCGTTTTCACTTTACGACAGGTGGCCGCTACCTTACCTTGCGCACGTTGCAAAATTGGACACATGACGTATCGCAAATTTAATTTCACGCGTTTGGATGAAGAAACAAGCGTATCAATCTTCCGTTAACTTTCTCGAATTCTCTCTAAAATAAAAAAATTTAAAAAAAGAAAAAATATGAAGTCTGAGATAAGAGCGCACAATTTGAAATTTAATTTATCCATTGAATTTTGACTAATGATCTTTTTCGACTGTCATCACTGGCTAATTATAAATGTGCATTAATCACATCCAAATAAACTGCTCGATATCAGGCAGACTGGATGTCCGATATTTACGAATTCGTTCACATTGACCCGTCACCCTTGATGCAATATATTGGAATACGAATTACTCATATACAATGAAACGGCAAAATAATGTGAATGTTATAAATAACTTGTATTTGCATCGCCTCCAATATAATTGTCATATACGCGTCGCAACGTTGCCTTCAAAAATTATATATGCCGTACTTGTCAAGTCAATCTACAAAAATGCTTTATCTTTCGCGGCAGTGATCGATAAAGCGATAATCAGTAAATCGACATGCATATCTTTTAACTATTCTAATTTCAGCCGGACGCTCGAATTGCATGCCGATAATTAACACGCATTTCTTCTGCTATCTTATAACGCATCGACTTTTGTACCGTCACAGAAAATGGCTATATGGTAATTGTCACCTAGCCTTGTAATAAATTTTACTCAAAGATAATTGCTATGTAAGATAAAATTAGACAACGACGAGCCAGTTAATTTATGATCATTTAAAATGATTTATTAACTTTTGCAAAAATTTAATTGAATGTACGATGTATTATACATTTTATTTAATGTTACAAAGCCTGCAAAATATACTGACCATTAGATTGAATTTATTAAAATTATAATATGAATGTAGGTGAGAAGCAAAACAAACGGTTACAAAGCTGAGATTTATTTTAGCTAATATTACTGATTTTAAAATAATCTCTATATAAGAATTATAATTTCTTTTCTTCCACATTGATTTTTACTCTTTTCCTCGGTCGCAAACGTGTATCGCATAAACAGTCCAGTATTGATTTCCGTATGTATTTGCTGCAATTATGTGCACCTTACAAGATCGTGTTGATTTTTTTGTGAGATACCGAGGCAGTGCCTACCGTATATCAAGGATACTTACAATCAAGTATTTCAACTCTATATACTTGTTCGCGATATTTTTATATACTTTGACGTATGTACAAATAAATGTTTATTCTTTACTTTTACTCCTCTACACGTCTTACTTAGTAAAAAAAGGTTGTTACTTGGAGCATTAATGTTAAGAGTAGCCGCGAAGGTGTATTAAGAGATAAATTTTCATCGGTGAAATTTCGATACAGTCGCAAGTATCGGAGTACATATTTTATAAATAAATAGCAACAAGAACGGGAAGGGGGGAGGGTTATAACGTTTAAACGGATTATTTCGCTCAGTCCTTTTTCGTTCAACATTTCAATTCTCATCGCATTACATCAGCTGAAGGAAACGTAATGCATTCCGTATTACCATAAGTCGCTTTTTTGCATATCTTTTATATTTATTTTTCTATTCTCGAATAATACACCTGGTTTATGTCATGACCGTGTTGTAAAATCACAACCAAGTGATAATAGCTTAATATGAATTAGTTGTAAGATTACAAGAAAAATTTGCGGCATTTACATCTTTAGTGTATCTCTAAAAAAAAATGTATTCGTTATACATCGCAGAGTCATAATATTTGTTATGGATCTCAAATCTAAAATTTTTTAAATTTCATTACGTTTCATTCAGAAGGCATTCGTATACAGACCTCAACATTGCAACATTATCGATATTATTATTAAATAACATTTACTGTATCTAAATTTAATAATAAAATACCTAAATCACAATGTCACGCGTTTACTTCATGGCTACAATGAGGCTTTCCAGTTTATCTTGCATTAACTTCGTCATTTTGCCGAAACGTGGGATAGCTTGAGGATGTAGACACAATTTAGAAAAATCACAGTGACAAAATTATAATTCCTTAACATTATATTCGCATAACAAAGCTATAATATGTACGTAGTACTATGCAATTTTTTACAAAGCCATTTTTTAAGGATAATTTAGCATCGTTCGGCTCTCAATGGCAGGAGAACGTTATCGTTTGAATATCTGATTTAATCAAGTCGACGTCATTATTCATAAACTTTTTAGTGTTCAATAGTGTTCACCAATGTGATGCAGAAAGAAAAGAAATATATATACAACATGTGTGTATATATATATATATACATATATATATATATAAATATTGAGTTTAAAATATTTCAGAGATAAACAGCTTTTTTAAATTCTGCCAATGCGAGTTCATTTATAAACTGATAAAATTTCTTCCGACTTATCTTCATTCGCAAAAGCACTGTAAACCAAACAGTGAAAAACTCTAATTTTACTTCAAATGTTTAACAATCCCTGACAATAGAAAACTAATTATTGAATCTGATAATGATACAGAAATATACTCAACAAATACGTGGATAATAATACGTAGAATGCTTAAATATATCTGCGCGTGTATGTGTGTGTATATATAACTAGGCTGGAGCGAATGTTTTATAGGTATAATTTACCTACAATCTTTGCGATTTCTTCGGGAGATTAGTTAACGCGAGCATTTATGTTTTTTATTTATTACGATGTTAAAAATTCAACTTAGTGCACTAAGTGCCTCGTGAAGCGCCTGTTGTTGATCTGTTGTTAATTGCATTATAGTTGCCTGGAACATCGTGTCGTTGTTCTGGAAAGAAATAAGATCATTTGTCATATGTTTTATTAACCGAAAATTGCAATGATAAATATAAGCAAACTTTTTGCCCACCTGTATTTCTCTAACAATACTAAGAATTCTAGACATAACAGGATGGTCGGTAGGCACAGCTTCTTTGAACAATGCTTCGGCAAAGAAACTTATAAGTCGAGGCAAATGCGCATTATTCGTTCCTAAAACTACTACGTGATTTGCTTCGATCAAATCACACAGGTATCCATATACGTGAGGTGCTTCATCTTCATCTTCGACAACTGGCAGCCAAGTTAGCCTGTACAGAAAACGGCATTCAGAGTAAAGTTTGTGTTTATATTTATTAAATATAACAATTTCTTAAAATATGAAAGTTTACCAGTGTGGAAGAATTTCATCAACGTTGATTGCTTTGTTATTATATTTCAGAATTTTAGTCACTGCTGAAATAGCATTTTCAGTAGGGTTTACATTCTCTGGCGACCTAGATTCGGGATCGCCAATAACTTCCATCAACTTTGGTAAAGCTTCTGCACACGCTTGCGCAAAGCCTTCTCCACCAAATTGGCCTAAAACTCCGCAACCATACGCTGCTGCTTGTCTAACTTCTGCAGATTTATCAGAAACATATTGAATCATAGGTCGCAAAAAGAATTCTTGATATTTTGCGCAGTCAGGTCCTCCAAATTCTATAACGTCGTCAAAGACGCATAAAGCCCATTGATGATCCGACCACGATCTTTCGGGGTTCAGTAATTTTACGAAATGTCCACATATTTGATCAAAGTATGGGAAGAATGAAGACTTGTAAGTTGTAAATAAGGCATGTAAAATGTCAGCAATTTTGCTGAGCGTGTATACGTCCTCGTTGTCTTCATCAGCAAGTTGTTCTTCAACGACCTAATCCAATAAATATAAATAGAGCGTTAATATACAGAAATTTATAAATTTCTATCAAATTTTATAGATAGTTAAGCTTCATGATACCTCATCATAATCTTCATCTTTTCGTTTCTCCAATCTAGCAACTGCTCTGTCAAAATGTTCAGTAAGTAACTTATCTAAAAGTCGTAAAAGGTCAGTCATATGCGGCGCACTTAAGCAACCTGCGCCCAATGTTTCGATACATTTTGCTAAAGAAGACAATAATTCCAACAACACTTCAGATTCTGGTTCTGTATCGATTCCTTTCAATAGTTCTGGGCAAATATATGCCCACATGCCTTCTAGATACTGTGGACCTATAAACCATTGATATATGTGATAAGACAGTTTGCAATAGAAAAGTTATATGGTTCTTCAATAGAAATATTATCTAACCTTTTATTTTAGCACAGTCGAGAAGATACGGCAAACTTGCCGCAGCTGCAGTTCTGACACCGTCGTGAAAGTAAAACTTCAACATCGGCACCATTAACCGTACCACTTCTTCTGCATAATCCGCAAAGCCTTCCTTTAATTCCCGCGCATAACATACCAACATTTCGCATGCAGAAGCCTTATCCTCCAAACCAGCTGTTTTGATTCCGAAATTTTGTTGCTCTCCTAATGAAACAAACTGCCAGTCAAGATCACCCTCAATACCTTCCATGTCTTCATTGTCCAGTAATGCAACTTCAGGTTTCATAGCAGCTGTTCGCAATACGGGTCCCATTACTAATGGTAAGTACTGTTCAAATTGTTTCCCTATAAAAAAATACAAATGCTTTTAAAAAATTGCGTAATCATAAAACGTTTCTGTAATATGATAGAACTTGGTATATTCAGAAACATATAAATGTCTTTATTAGATATCTTACCAAGAATTTTACAAATCCTGGCCCAAGCAGAAATAAGATAGCTGGTTTGCGGATCATCATCAGGAAGATCACCTTCTGAATGTGTTTTGAGTAACATATCCATTACTTCACTAGCATCGGCAATGAACTGTTGAAATTGAATAATATAATTTATAACGAGCTTTTTATTCAGGAAATAAACTGGTTCAATAAGAAATAAAAAAATTTAATCACCTTTTCTGGGCCAACAGCTAAACCTATAAGACTGACACATTCGATTGTCTTGCCTCGTAATATTTTGTGTTCCTGTTGATTCGCATTTTGAATAATGTATTTTAAACAAGGCATTAGCCTATCGTAATAAGCTACAAATTGCTCTTCACATGTATCCGCAACAGAAGCAATTGTTGTGACAACCTGTGTAAAAAGCAACAAAAAATTTGGCTTTAAATTAAACCTTAACTCTTCATAAACGTTTATTTATATTTTACGATTTATTATAACTCAACTTACCTGTTCAAGTACGAGCTTAGTTCCCTTTTCAACCAATTCATGGAATTTAGCAGTCAGTATTGATTCAAGTTTAGCCATTATAGCATCGAGATATGGTGTCAGAATGTTTTTCGGGCAATCTTCACTAAAGTTTACAAGAGCGGCGCCAGCATGAGCTTGAACTCTAGGATTCGCATTATCGTCCAACACCATCAATAATCCAGGAATAACTTTATCGTGAAATTTCTTTTCAAATGTGGGTGAAAAATCTGTAGACATTTGTCCTACTGCGTTGCAGGCAGCGTATCTTACACGAGGATGCTAAGAAAAACCAACATTACTTAATTCATCCACGAATTTTACACTTATATTACGTTTATATACAAATAGAAATATATGTTCCAAAACTATGACTACTATCACTACTGATAGTCGTCAGCTCTCAGGAACCGCAAGGAACAAATTTTGATGATCTGTATTACTAAAACAGTAATATACAGAAAGAATTTGTATCCCTTGCTTAATTTGCCACAATTGTAACGTTATCATATCCAAATGAATATGAATATGACTGCCGTATTAAATCATGGCCTATCCTAATAAATTACATACAGATAATTTGGTATAGAGAAAAATAATTTTAGACTGATATCGGATAAAATCATAAAGAAAATTTGTCATTGTACTTACTGGGTCCTGTAAATATTGTATGACACCGTCCATTATTTGTGGTAAAAGAGCTTCCATTTGTTTATGGCATCCTTCACCGACAGCTGAGATAGCCATAAGAGCTGCATGTCTAAATAATGAAAAATATATCTTAAAAAAGAAAATCTTTACCTATTGTGTGTGTATATATATATATATATATGTAGTAACTAAAAGAATAGAAAAATATAAAACTTAGTTATTTAACAAATATTGAAAAAGCTGTACGTTTTTATAATTATAGCAGTCGTACATACATATACAACTGCCAATTCTTATTTTAAACATCCAATGAGAATCTCAAACCAATTGCCAAAACGGCAGTTAGAAAAGAGAATTATCTCATTGGTTATTCTATCACAGATGTAACGCAATTACACAAAAGTATGTAACTGCTGACTTTTCTGTGACATTTGTATGCATACATTCATTTATACATATTCCATATATGTAGTACTAAATATTAGATATCAATACGCGATCATGGCTTACGTAACTAAGAGAAATAAAGATTGTAAGAAGACTGTAAGAAATAAAGATTTTATATATTTACCTATACTTCCAATCACTGTTGTTTAACATTGTAGGAATATTTTGCACAATTTGTGGTAGCATCGTTTTCCCTCCCAGGCCACACGCCAATCTATCTAAAGCACTTTCCGCAACTACATTGTTACTATCATTATCTTCTTCAATAATCTCATCAGAGAAACTCCATTTTTCATCTTCTTCTAAGTCAGTCATCATCTTCAATACCAATGGCACCAATGATACAATGTATTTTTCACCGACTTTCCGCACCATAGCTGGTGCAGTTTCTGCCAGAGTTACCAAAACTTCTAGTGTCAATTGCCTCCAAGAATCAGGCATCTCTTCATTGGAGAATACATTCATGCACATTTGCATAATATTATCTAATTGCCCCCTGAGGAATTTCGGCGTGGTTTCAGCAAGGTCTATCAACACTTTTATCAGAGAATCATCATCTTGCTTTTCTATAGATTGAGCGGTTACTTGTACAAGCGCTGGAACTAGTTCTGAGAAATGTTTGTGTATATTTTCCTCTTTGTCGTGTAATGTTATAAACGCTCCAATTGCTCTTACTGCTTGAAACCTGACCTGTATGATAAAAACAACTGCAACTGTCATAATTACTCTTATAACAACATACTGATAATTAAAAAAATTCTTTTCAGTTTAGGATATTAACACAAATGTAACTGTTCCATGTATGCCCCGTATCTGTCTGTAAATTAATACTTCACAAGTTACAGTCATCAGAAGGCAATTTTTTTTTGGAAGAATTACGTGACGAGTAATCTTATCTTGTCAAAACTCGTGTATCTATCTCCCGTTAGACTAAATATAAGTATGCAAATTTCATATTACCTCGTAATTTGTCATGTCTAAAACAGATTGTTGTAACATTTGTTTTATAAGATCGAGATGATTTGCTTGTTGATTTCCAAATACGCCTGGGACGGATCTGCATGTATTTTTAATACCAATTACTTTCATTTCCTTAATAAATATAAGACTCACGTAAGATAGATTTAAAGGAGACTCACGTGAACATACGAAGTGCGCTTTCTTTTAATGCCGGCAATGGACTATTTGCGCATTGAAATAGGAACTGAAGAAACTCCGGCCACTGATTATTGCCATCCTCGTCTATTAAATTCCTGGCAACTTCGGCCGCAACGTCACAGACTTTACGTCGGATAGTTTCGGTTTGTTCGTTTTGGACTGATAATAAAATTTGTTCCTTCAATTGAACTTGCGCCTCTGGTGGAATCTGTGGAATAATTGCATATCTATATTTTTTTGTAAAAATGTATTTTTAACTGACCTTTGATTCAAACATAGATAATTTTTAAATTAATTTCTTGATAAGTTTAAAAAATAAAATGGCAATACAGAATTGAAAAAAAACATATTTTAACAAAAATATTTTACATAGTAGCTATAGTAGAAAGAAGTTTTAGACTACCTTAGGATAAAAGTCCATAAACTCTGAGGAGAATAATCGACGCAACAATACTGCGGCTATGGCCCGCATTTCTTCTGCATGTGTACCATTGCAAATGGTAGTTAAAAGAAATGTCACCTTGCTTTCCACCGGAAGATTACCGTACGCCTCCTAAATAATTTCAGACATTAAAAATATCGTCAATTATTTAAAATTTTTGTTATATCTAACGATATAAGATAAGAATACATGTAATAAATGTAACATTGTTTTTTCTAATCAAATAATATATCTCTTAAAAAGTTATGCTATAAATATAAAATTTCTTTATTCTTTTTTACTCAGAAATTTATATTTGTCTAAAATGTATTTATTTCCCCCCTGAAAAATTAAATATATACAATTTTTTTAAAAATCAAATTTTATACAAGTGCAAAAAAGAAGAAATAATGTCCCTTAACAATAGAAATTGTAAAATAGAGTACAAAGATCAAAATGCAGATATCTTTGTCCCTTTGTTGTACACAATAATAATATACAAAGCAAGAAGATATATGTATGTGCAATGAATATATCTAGATATATTCATACAGGGCCACCGCTGAAATATAAAACGCTTTTGTGCAAAGGGAATTTTGCTGCTTCCTTTAATATTTTTATTTACCAATTTTTTAAATAAAAAACCGTTAAACATACACATTATCTACTCTTGTGGCGTAGTGATCTGTTTCTTAGATGTTCTTTTATCTGATTTTTCAGATGTCAGACTTTGCTTTACCATTCTGATCATTGTTATCGCAACGAACATACATCGTTGTGCTAATATTTAACACAGAATTATCTGATAATTTTTATTAATATAGAAAAAATGTAAATATAACGGTCTTGCTTTTCGCATCGATTCTTTTTCCGCTCGGATTGCATAAAACATAGGACACTACATTTAAATATTTACACATTTAAAACTACTGCTTTTTAAAATAAGATGCCATTAAACATTTTTATTATTTAAAATATACCCAAAGCTGTTTTAGAGAATAGAAACTTCATCAAACAAATCATCTATGTTCAAACTTATCAATCATTGTAAAATACATTATTACTATTATAAAAGCTTTATATTTTAGGCATTTATTGTTTTTGAGGCAAAGATTGAATAATATACTAAAAATGAAATTTGGCTGAAATTGAATTTTTTTCTTACATCTTTTATATATATATATATATATATATATATATACATATAAATAAGATATATATATATATATATATATAAGATATATATATATATATATATATATCTTTATATATATATAAAATGATAAGATATTTGTATGTATACATATATGTATATATACATACAAATATTTTAAAACAGTAATTTACAATTTAAAGAAATTTAAAGAATTGCAAAATAAAACTTTTAGATAATTACTGAATTTATTCAACTACTGAATTAAGACATTTGGCGTCTCTTCCTAGTTTATCAAAGGACAAAAACATATGGGCTGAAATAAAGGACTCTTTAAAAAAAAAAAAAAAAAAAAAAAAGACTTAGCAATCCTAGTTTCAAGTGCACAAACTTGCACATCTGCTTGCGGCGGCCCTATATTCATAGATGCCAAAATCAAAGCTCTTCCCCCGAACTAAATTTACCGAGTTGCATCTGATTCATTTCGTACCGAGTACATATTGTAATCGGCGCACGTATGAATATTCGACGAACTACGACGCTCTGGACACGTGATCGTGCCGTGAGTCAAGGTAAAAGGCGTATATAGAGCGCGCCGAGCGGCATTAAAGCCGCGCGAGCGAAACCGACATTCGCGATCGGACACGTCGACGCGGGTCGCGAGGCGGGCAGGAACGACGCACGCGGTGCACGCCACGATGATCGCCGGAAATCGCATGGCCCGCGTGTAGGCGGGAAAACGAGATGCATCTCGCGTGCAACGTTCGTGCCGTTGGAACGAACCGACGTGGACGAGACGTCGTTCGGCGCGCGCGGACGCGAGTCACACCGGGAGTCGCTTCCCCGTAACCGAGCTTGCCGGCTAGGCGAGACGCGCGATATCCGTCATCCGCGCACGCGGAGCTGACGGGTGGCACGCGGGGCGACACCATTTTGGATCTCTCGGCCGATCGCGCGAGTAAGTGCGTCGAAATTCGACGCCAGGTCGCCTCGCGACGGATCCTCCTCGGTCGACGTGCCGCGGCCGATCATCGCGTCGCCGTCGATCGACGGATCGTGTCGCGCGCCCGACGCCGGCTGGAACACCAGCGTGCGAGCTCTGACAACACGTCGGCAACGTGCTCGGCGCGGACGTGCCGCGGCCACGCCGCGGGCGATCGCGCCGACTGGCGCGCGAACGACGTCGGCTGTGCGCGATCGTGGGAATTCACTGGTTGTTACGCACGTACCTCCGCCCGCGTCCGGACATCGTTGTCTGTGCTGAGGAGTGTATTCAGAAGCTGTTGAAACTGGTCGAGATCTGCCGCCATTGTTACCGAACGAATGAAGCCAAGCGCACACTTGCCCGAGTCGATCGTCATTCGAGACGTGGCCAACGTTGCGCGGCGAAAGGTCACTAGTGTCACTACTCGCTACTCGCCCGCGACGCTGTTGCCAACCTCGCCCGGGGCTGCGCGCGTTGCTTAAGGCTGGGTCTACAATAGGGTATAGTAAGCTTTAAGCCCTAAAGCCTTGTGTCCACGATGCTAAAACTTGAGGTTTGTTCGCGTCACCTGCTCCAACATGCTCCTATTCACTCCAATGCACTCCAATACGTTGATTCCGGTCATTCCGGTGACGCCAACCAATTAGAGTGCATTGGAGTGAGTAGGAGCATGTTGGGGCTTGGCGACGCGAACAAACCTTTGGTCCAAGTTCTCGGTCCGAGAAACGTATAGCCAATAAAATTGCCGCTTTTCCGTAAAAGCTGCAAATTGATTGGCTACAAATTTCTCGGTCCGAGAACTTGGACCAAATTCTAGCATCGTGGACACAAGGCTTAAGAAACGACCAATCACGGTAGAATTTGAGGAGAATACTCGACTGTGATTGGTCAATTTCTTAGGGCTTAAGGGCTATTCTACAATACATTGCAAATGTCCCGTCGCCAGTTGTGAGCCACGCGTTGGCCAATCAACGTTTTATTTCTTAAATGCTGATTGGCCAACGCGTGGCTCACGATTGACGACAGGACATTTGCAACGTATTGTAGAATGGCTCTAAAGCTT
>NJRQ01000920.1:31298-49307 GCA_003063805.1 Aphaenogaster ashmeadi
TGTTTATATATGTTTATATATGTTTATACAAGTTTTATATATGTTTATATATAAAAAATTTTTTACCGGGTTGTAGCATCGTGGAACAAGGCTTTACGAATTCGAGCTTTACTTACGAGCTACGAGCTTTATGAATTCGAAATCTATAATAACTTTGGAAGCCTCTCTCTCTTTCTCACAAAGTTTTTATTAAGAATTTAGTACTTTCATAAATATTTTTAGGATAAAAATTTCAAAAATTAAAATCTAGTAACTTTTAAAACCCAAGGCTGCAATCGTGTAATTTTCATCTAGGAGCGGAGTAAAAAATAAAAAGCTTCACGTGGTTTCGACGTTTCGCGCGATCAGAAAAAATTGTTTGAATATAGTACTTTGAATATAGAATAACTTTTAAAATACTCCTTTAATCTAGTAATTTTTAAAACCCAACTTTTGAAACTGATAACTTTTAAATCTCCTTTGAAATTCTAATCATTTTTAAAATTTTATTAATAATAATTTATTATTTATAGATTTGATTATAACTTAATTAAAGTTAAATGAATTAAAATTACTTTGTTCCAATGTTTTCATTGGAACATCAATCGAATACGATCTTGGAGAAGTTATGAAGTTATCTTGAAGTTATTTATAAGGGCCAATGTCTACGATGCTAGGAATCGGTCCGAGATCTCGGACGGAGAGAGAACTGACCAATCGCATTGATCAATTTGACAGTCGTAAACAACACATATGAAGCAAACCGAGAAGCGGCAACGCTTCGATATATTTGAGTTTTTGATAATATGCCTTCTTTAGGGCCGGTATTCATCCCTTCTTATTTTAAGATCGTCTTAAGTAATGTCTTAAGACGCTAATACGGCTCTGTGATTGATTTATGACATCTTAAGATTGTACTTAAAATGATCTTAAATATAAGAACCGACTATGAATACCGGCCTAGAAAAAGATTCTTCAATAAAATAGTGTTTTAATAATCCGTATATAATTGAATTTACCAAATTAGATCTGATTAAATTATAGTCTATTGAAAAGCTGTCAGATAATGGACTAATTAAAACAATGCCGTAAATTTATAAACGCTTCTATAAATAAGAATCAACTATCGCAACGATTATCGGTTTTTCATGACTCTGGTAAAAATTAGCGTATAGTTCTTTTTGTAAAATAACGATTATTCTGTCTTTATTTACCAGATACATTTGTCGATGTCACGATAGAGGGACGACAGTAGGGAAAAGGTGGGGGGAAAAAACGAGCTTGCGCCAGCGTTTCGTGATTACAGTGATTTCCCGCAATTAAAGTCTGTTTAGTCATGGACTAGTACGTGGACTGCGTTCGCGAAACGCATCTGACTGTGCAGATGTATTGCATTTTATTTGCAACGGTCTGCACTCATTGTTTGCCTGTGAAAACACGAAATATAAACGCAGCGAAGATAACGCCAATTCATCAGGAATATAGAACCGAAATTTATACTCTTCAAATTTTGTGATAAACTTTAAAGAACCTTTCTCACAGATTTGATTTATGACTATTTTTTTTATTTGTTTTAAAATAGAATTAGCAATGTATTTAGGGTTGCCATCCGTCCTCTTTTTCCCGGACACCGTCCTCTTTTTTAGGACGTCCGGGGACGTCCGGGGGGATTTTTCGAATGTGTCCGGGGTAATTATGAATGTCCGGGGTTTAAGGTTTAAGAAAATTTCTAAATATTTTGCATTTTAGATTTAATTAACCACATCATATTCAATCATTTCAATTTACTGATAAAAACCAATAGTTTTGTGCTGATTTAGTTCTTTAATATATTTCATAATTATTTGTTATTTTATTGATATTTTAAAAATACCAATGACAATATAGCACGTAAATATAGGTACAATAAGGTAGATACCTAATAATAAAACTTCTTTTAAATTAAAAATATGTTTAATTTATGCATTTTACTCTAAGTACTATTGAAAACGAGATGTAAAATAATTATTCACTTATTGTTTATTATAACCAATTTGCTAACCTATTCGCATTTTTGTATGCGTCCGAGGTTGTAAGCGAAATGTCCGGGGTTTTTGGCTTATGAGTCCTAGTTTTGAAAATTTTATTATGGCAACCCTAAGGGCCAATTTCACCATCTCCAGTTAACTTAACCGGCCGGTTATTCTATTGGAATTGACCAATCGCATTAGTCGTTAAGCAAAATTAACAAATGCGATTGGTCAATTCCAATGGAATAACCGGCCGGTTAAGTTAACTGGAGAATAATTTTGTTAATTTTGCTTAACGACAAATGCGATTGGTCAATTCCAATGGAATAACCGGCCGGTTAAGTTAACTGGAGATGGTGAAATCGGTCCTAAATGTGTTTGATGTTAATCTGACGAAATAATTTTAGATGTAAATTGTGCATGATAAAGAATAAATCTATCACTTCGAATTAAAATACTGAAAAATAATATTTTTACAATTTTTAATTTATATGAAGTTTATATTATTTGATATAAGCCAGCTCTTTTATAAGTACAATAAAATTGCGCATGAAAGATAAGATATAAAGTGTATGATAAGATATTGTTATGCATATATATATATATATATAAATTGTTATACATATATTATATTATATAAATAATAAATGTATTGTGTGTATAAATATGTTATATAAATATATATATAAAATTTTTTTATGCATTGTCTTGTTCGTGTACAAAAGCCTCTTAATAGACATGAATTGATAGGTAATTGAAGATGATTATTTTCGATTAAAAATATTTTCTTTTGCTGGATTAGCGATACGATACAATTTATTTCTAACAATTTAATTTTATATAAAATTATCTTCATATAAAAACAGATAACGATGATGCCTAGATACCTGAATATCATCAGACAGTTATTCGAAAATATTTATAGTAAAATATCTATAGATGATAAAACGTTAAAATGCAACGTTTCCGTTCGTGGATGATATTTTATTTATGTATTTGCGATATTATAAAACTGATATCCGTAGGTCACTGCAGTACAGTAATTATTAACGTTGCACTGAGGAACAGTCCTTCTTACTTCATATTCATATACTTCATATTTCTTACTTGTATATTTATATACTGATACGTTAATAGACTAAGGACGTGGAATTAAATGTTGGAATTAAAAACTCGTTATATTATATCTGGCAAAATATATTTGGTAACAGTGGCGTAGTCAGGGGGGGAATTAGGGGGATAAATCCCCCCCCCCGAAATTTTGGAACCAAATATGAAAATGAAAGGTTGAAAGCCAAGAGAGAAATGAAATGGTAAATACTTTAAGGTCTAAAGAAAATGTCCTGAACGAATATTGTTATCTCATTTGATTAAAAAAGTTATGAGTTGTTCTGTGGATTTAATTTTTTAAAAATCCCCCACCCCGAAATAAAATCCTGGCTACGCCCCTGTTTGGTAAGAATGGATTAATTTCATTAACAGCGAAGGGCGTCTCTTCATTTCAGATCGCTCGTATGATACGCGATTATACACGCGGACGACATAATGCACGTACGGATATTTAATCCGCGGAAATGTGGAGAGTCGCAGGGCAAAAATTCGCATCAATGTGTATCTCACGTGCGGAGTCGCAAAACAAAGGGGCATCCCCCGCTGTAACATCTGTCGTTACGACAATTCAATGTTTTTCGCGTGTGCGACGTCCGCTGTTGCACGCGATCAGTTGATTTATCACGGAAGTTATTACAAAATATACATCCGAACGCGTTTTCATATCGAGTACGGGGCACGCTTTCATCTCGCGCGTATGCCACGTGCGTATTGCGGTAAAAAATTACGCGCGAGGCATAATTGAGCATAAAGCTATTACGTACGGGCAGTTATTGTGGACTTTTTTTTTATAAAACGAATTTTTGACGAAATTTTTGTTTTATAAAACACGGAATTATTGATCGCAATATAAACGAGATGATGATATTCGATGCTATCCTGTCCAAGGGCATCCGCAGGATTTTTTCCAGGAGGGGGCATGATTTAAAATATTACTTCCAGAATTAGAATACTTATAATTTGAAATTTATAAACCTTTTGAAATTATAATCCTATGGATTAGGGCAGAGATCGGCAAGGTTAGCACAACTTTGTCTTTCCTTTATTCAAAGAGAGAGCAAATGCTTAAATTTTTGCTGATTCCAAAGGGGGGAGGCAAATGTCCCCTTTTGCCCCCCCCTGCGGACGCCCATGATTCTGTCGCTAGATACTATTATTTTATTTTGCGATCAATTACTTGGAAACTTCAACTTCCAGTAGAATTGTAATACTTACTTCATCTTACGCGGATTTCGTTGAAATCTAATTACGGCTGTTTGATGGAGTAAGAGTAAAGGTCGAAGGCCGGATATGTGAGAAGAATATAATTGTAGGAGTGCCCGTGGACTATCCACTCATTTGCAATGTGCCACGTCGCACTCTGGCAGTCTAGGGGAATGATAGATGAGCGCCAACTATGCCGCGCAAAGCGAGCTTTACCTTTTTGCTGAAATAATCTCAGACAAGGATTTTCGACGTGATGCCGTGGTCGTGGAGTATGCGATAATGGCCCGACATGCGCGCGCGATTAATGCATTATTACGCGCTCCACCGACACCGCTTTATCCTTATCGCCGTCACGCCGCTGTTGTCATTGTCCTGTTTGGCTTTAACTACTCGTCGCCCTAAAAGCTGAAGATGAAGTAGCGGCGCGCTTTCAGGAGGTTTTGTCAGCCGCTCTTAAAACGATTCCTTGCGCTTGCTGACAGAGCATGAGTTACCTTCATAAATTTTAGAAGAACTGCCGATTACATGGAACCTTTGACAAGAAGAGAAACTAAATAAAGTATAAAATCTATTCAAAATACAATAAATTAATAAGGCACGATAAAATTCTATTTATCTTTCGATAAGCTATTTTTGCTACACACTTCAATTACTTCATTCTCTAATTAAATAAAAACGAAAATAACTTCATGATGCAAATTGGCAGAAATAATAAAGCGAGTAAAGATAAGAAAATTTAATAAATTACATGTACAGAATTTAATATATACATTCATTAACCTCGAGATTTTTGTCCCTCTATATGTTGTAGATTCTCCTCGACGGATTGTAGTCCAGGATTCTTGGGGGAGACACGATCGTACCGATTTCGCCTGTTAATTGTTCGCAAATTTTTTTCCGTGAAAATATACTTCTTTAGATAGTCACTTAATGCGCCTTCAAAATTATTTTTTAATCTTTCATCCGATACTCCCGGCATTGCGGCGTACTCATTCATCCCTCTCGACGCTTCCTGCAGACGAACCCCTAATCCCGCATTTGTCTCCTTCAATTTTTCGTTAGCGCCTCGTAGGTCGTTCATTTTGAGGCGAAGATCGAAGTTCGACTTCCTTGTAGCGGCGAGCTCATCCTTTAAAGCCACCCGCTCTGATTTCAATGCGTTTAATTCTTCCATAAATATCTTGAGCTGCGACTTCAACGCTACTTTCTCGTCCCTCAGATTCATCAGTTCGAGTTTCAAAGCCTGAATCTCCGTCGTCGCTCTATCGAAGTCGGGGGTCGTTTTCTCATCGTCCGTCAGGCAGGAGTTGCGATTACTACGCGGAATATCCGTTTTCATCTCCAACGCCCTATTCTCGACCTCGAGCTGATCAATATCGAGCGCCGTGGTTCTTTCGTTATCTTCGGACATCCCCGGATCGTCGGGATAATTAGAATAATTGCTTATTCCTTTCTTGCGCCAGATACTCGCGATCTCGAATCTCTTCAAGGTAGAACCGACGATCTCTTCGTCGTCCGGTATCATCAGACCTTCGGGTCTGCCTTCCGCGCGAGCCAGTTCCATCGTAACCTCGGAGTTTTCGGACCTCAAATTCGCCTGCTCTAATATCAAAGCCTTATTCCCGCTTCTCGGTCTCTTTAGCTCGCCCTTTGGCTCGTCTTTGATCTCCGCTTTGTTATCACGGTCGGCGCGTGTATCAGATTCTACTTTGAGTTCTGTTCCGCCGTCCCTGCGCTCGCCAATTTCGACCTTTACGCCCGTACTCGCGGTATCCGAGCAATTCTGCTTCTGTTTAATCTCGTTATGAGCGTCGGCGAATCCCCGCTCGTGGTCCGTCGCGAGCGGATGCTGCGTATCGATCTTCTTTGAGTAATTCTTACGATCGTTATTTTCGTCGTGCAACGCGACCGCGGCAAGCCGCAGCGCCTCATACTTTATTCGCTGGATTCTCAGTTGATTACCGAGTACTCTGCACTCGTTACCGATTTCATTTGTTCTTCCCCTCGCGTCGTCCCTCTCCCGCCTCAGCCCGACGTTATCTCGCTCTCTCGTGTCGCACGTAGCCTGCAGAAGAGCATTTTCCGCTTCCGCTTTGTCATTTTCGACCCTTGATTTATTCAATTCCATGGAAAAATATTCATTCTCCTCTCTCGCCTTATTCAACTGCTCTCGCAGAGCGACGTTCTCATCATTGAGCTCGTTAATACGCGTCGCGAACTCGTTCTTTTCTGTCAACAGCACTCGTACACGGTCCTCGGCCTCGGTACTTCGTAGAGACAGCATATCCAAATCGCCGACGACCCTCGAGTTCTCCGATCGCAGGCGTGCCGTATTAACGGCCGCGTCTTCGAGCTCCGCCCGAACCTTCTCCAGCTCGAACTTTAAATTCTCCGCGGCGGCTTCGTGCTCGCTTATCTTCTCCCGAAGGCCGTTACGCTCGGACTTAAATTTGTTAACTTGATCCTGCAACGCGGCGCACTTGTTATTGGCATCGGCCATCGACCTATCCAGTAATTCCTTCTCGGACCTCAACTCCGACAACTCCTCCTCAAGTTGTTCTTTCTCGTTCTGAAGCTGTTTGACTTTATTCTCCGACGCTTTGTACTGCTCTGCCATCGCTCCGCCGTCGAATTCTCTCGAACTTGTTTCCTCGCCGGCGCTCGTCCGGATGTTCAATCGATACGTCAACGACTGCTTGTTAGACTCAAAATCAGAGATTTCACCCCCCGGCCCGACTCTGTCGCCGACGGCTTTATCCGGCGCGCACTTCAAATGGCCGACTCGCTCGTCCGCCTTGTCCGGACTTATTTTAGGCTCATTTGACTCGGCTTTCAAGTACACTAATTCATCCCTGAGGTTTCGTGCAAGGTCCTCGCCATTGTCTCGGCTCTTCCCGCCGCTTTCCCTCGCGGAACTTTTCAATTTGCCCAGTCGCTCGTGTTCCTCCTGTTTCCCAAGTCCCTCAATTATACTTCTCAGTTTTACATTTTCATCGGAAGCGATCTCAAGTTTCGTCTTCAGGTCCTCTATCTCGGCCCTAAGGACCGCTTTCAGCGCGTCCCCCTGGGTAATAATATTCTCAATTTCCTTGTCTCTCTCTCCGAGAACGTTGCGCAACCTTTCCGTTTCCCCTAATAACGTCCCTTTGTCATTGTGAAGGCCCTGCAATTCTTTCCTCGCTGCATCAATTTCAACCTTCATCAGTTGCATTTCCGCGACACGTCGCTCGGAATGATCGCGTTTAAGCGACAGCTCCAATATTTCTCGTTTCTCCTTTTTTATATCTCCTCGAAGAGCCTCGTTCACCTCGCGTATGTCAGCGATAATCTTTTCGTACTTCTCACGATCTCTCTCTAACGTCAATCCGATGCACGCACGTTCGTCGTTCAGCGCATTTATACGCTCGTCCTTCTCCAGTAATTCCGATTTTAAATACACGATCGAAGCTTCAAGCTGTTCGATTCTCTCACGCAAATTCGCGCGATCATCGAAAATCTCGAGTTCCTTTATCTTGCGGCACAATCGCTCGATCAAATCTTCCAGCGCCTCCGTTATCTTCTCATTGGTACTTACAACTTCCGGCGGAGCCTGTTTTAAGATGGCGATTACCGCGATTGATTTCCTAACGATATCTTCGAGTTCCGTGACTTTGGTCATATATTGCGAGCCGCTGACGCCACCGATTTTGCAATACTTGTTCATTGGTTTTATTTTCAATTTTTCAATTTCATTATCGATTTCCTGTAAGAAATCATTCAATAGCGAAGCTGTTCCTAAGCATTTCTCGTATCGGATGTTTTCGCATAATCGTTCATCTATCGGCACGTTCGACCGTCTAAGCTCCACGGACAGCACTTTCAAGTTTACTCTTAGATT
Organism: Aphaenogaster ashmeadi; assembly: GCA_003063805.1. Taxonomy (NCBI): domain Eukaryota; kingdom Metazoa; phylum Arthropoda; class Insecta; order Hymenoptera; family Formicidae; genus Aphaenogaster; species Aphaenogaster ashmeadi. The sequence goes on from NJRQ01000920.1 coordinate 39,480, forward strand.
AACCACTTTCTTCATGTATCTCAAACAATCGGGATCGCCAGCGACGATCATCGCCTCGCGATCGCTCTTTAAATTGTTCCTCAAGTCGTTCATCAAATGCTCGACGCGTCTAACAACGTCTGGGATATCCATAGCATCCGAACTTTCGTTATAGTTCGCATTCTCGCGAATAACTTTCAGCCGGCTCATCTCCCCCATCAATTGTTCGGCGAGATTGTTCAATTCGCCGATCCTCTTCCGATATTCCGCGCTATTGCCGCATCTCGATCGCAGCATGGCTCTCGATCTGTCCAGCTTGAGGCGCAAGTTTCTATTTCTGGCCTTGAACCTATACAAATTCTCGCTAACGTTCACGAGCTCCTCCGACAGACCGATAATCATCTCGACGGTCTTGCCGATCGCGTTCGCGAAGATTATTTCTATCGTCCGATCGCCCCTCGCGAACTCGTTCAGCTGGTCCCTGAGTTGCTTCAGCACGACGCTCTCCTCGGCCTCTTTTAGGCGCTTCTTCAGGCGCAGAATCTCGTCATTCATACGTTCTCTCTCGCTCGAGAATTCATTCTCGAGCGTGGCGATCTTATCATTTATTTCGCATACGGCGACACGCGCGATATCCTCCTCGGCTTTCGCCAGAGCACGTTTCAGACTCGTTACTTCGTTCTCCAAAGCGCCATTCGCCTGCTCCAACCGACTAATCTCCGTCCTCTGATGCACGATCAAAGGGTCGATCTGCTGGTTATCGTTCCCATTCTTGTCATCCGCACGCAGAGCCATTTTCATCCGCCAGATATTACTCTTCAGTTTCGCGCTATCGTCCCGCCAATCTCTCATCTGCCGCATCACGTTGTGCAGCTTGTGTAAAGTCGTAACAGCCATTCTGGCGATTCTCGTCTTCTCTTCGACGGCGACGTCAATCGCGATCACTGACAGGTAATCGTCGAGATATTTGTCACCCATTGCTGCTTCTTCAATTTTATTAGAGTTATGTGATACGTGACAAAATGCATTAAGCGGACGATAATAAACTTCGCTAAACATTAACTAAAATTCATATAAAAAATCGTTTATATATATACATTAAATTATTTATGACTTTACCTTTATGCAGATTTTCATTTTAATTATTATTAATTTTTGAAAACATTCCGTCGTGGTTAGCGGTGTGCCGCTAATAAATCTGATATAAACGTCGATTATAATTTAAATTATTTTATTAATTACATTAATGTGTAAATGTCGATGAATATTTTTTATTAAAATATACACGTCATGGTAACAATATCAATAACATATAGGAATGTTTAATCGTCCATAAATGTCAACTTATACTTGAGAATTTTTGTATGTGATAACGTCATTAACGAGCGAATGCTTCGGAATGTAAGAAATCGATTTTTGCGTACGCGTGATAGGAAAGCAGGAGCGCAGATATCTTCACGTTTCAGAATCTGGTAACAACCCAGGTAGAACATAAAGTCACGAACGTCAAAAAGATGTCATAATGACACCAAAATTGTCTCAAAATGACTGTCAAAGGTGTCATTTGGCGTCATTTTGACTTTCTGTTCTGCTTAGGAAGTATACGCGATACATCTACATTACTTATTGCTCACCCTGTAAAAGCTAAGAGCCCGTCCGTTATTACGTCAATTCGATTAACGAAATGGAGATTTTGCACAAGTAATGCGGCGGACGCCGAGCAAAAACGGGGGCGGAAAGTTTCGTGAAGTTCCGTTAACCCCGCGCCGCCACCGTGTTTTCCTCCTTCCTTTGCAATTACCGCGCAGATTTAATTGATGACGGGCCCTCTCGATAAGTTCTCGAACAGAACCGAACTGTGGTCCAAGTGCTCTCGAAACTCTCGAAACTTAAGAAGCGTTCAGTATCGCTGCGCCGGCCCCTCAATATCGGAACACCTAATAAGACTGCTCTAACGAGGACTTTCGTCCGCGCATACTGCGCGCAATTTAATTATAGCGACCGCTTAATTATGTGGGTCGTAATCGGTACTTCCGGTTTCCCGGTGCACACGAACTTCGCTACTCGGGGGGAACTCGGTAAATAATGCGCTTGTCCTCTAACATCTCCATCCAAAAACTGCCGTAAGGTATCGACGATGATATCACATGGGATTCTTGAAATGTGACCGAAATTCTTGATATAAATTCGTAATGAGACAAGTTCATTCAGTTTATTTTGCCGTTAACGTATTACCGAAAATTACGCTTACTCTGTATATGTATAACTTGGAGAACTAAATTATCCGAGGTTTAATTCGGTATTATTAAATCGAGTTATATCGATCTCGATGTGAGCTGTGTGTCAAACTCGCTGAGAATAATACCAAAAATATGACTGACGTTTCACGAGTTTCACGAGTTTCCGCGCAACCCCATATCTCCATGCATAAAAAGATCTTATCTTGGCGAAGCTTTTTTGCGGAGCAATGATAGCGCACTCGACGTGCCGCGGGTTATCTATGAATTGACCTGAATCATAAATAACTTGTGTTTTCCATCCCAATATGATGTTAGAGGTACAATATAAAACTGGCGCTGGATACCAAGTAACTTTTACATTTTTCATGCGACGCGCTTTTCGTAAGAACGTCGTAACGACTTTAAGGGCTTTTTAGGAATAAACTCGTGTCGCGGAACGTACATCATGCACAGAGGTTAAACGCGGTTCTCAAAATTGCACCAGGTCATGGACGATCGATACGCACCGCCGTTTTGTTCATGCGGATGCCATGCACCGCGGCCGCTAAAATCGATCGAATCGCTGCCGCACGAGCCATGCTGCTGCTGCGACTACAACCCCTTCAGCGACAATTCCAAGGAATCGGAGATCTACGATCTACCGTTCGCCCTACGAAAACTGACGGTAATGAAGTGCCAGATGAAGAAGTGGCGCATGGAGCGGCTGCAGCTCGAGAGCGAAACTAGGTCTCTGAAACAAGCCCTACGATCACTCGGTATCGATGTTCCACTTCATAGCCGAATCTTTTCTCCTGCCTTTGCTCTCCTTACGCTATATATCTTATAAAATAAATTTCATAAGGAATAGCCGCTCGAGCGATACGTACGGAGAGTAATTTTAGCGTGATACTTTTCCCGATGCGCCGTGTTCTACTTATTGAACGGTTTCTACAATAAAATCTGTCCTACATTAATTGATTCCGGATATTTCACGATGGAAATTTCAAATAAAAATATTTCGGTTTAATTTTATATTAAGATAAAACGAATCTCTGATGGCACATCATTATTTTATAAATTCCGTTTTCGTTTTCTTCAATTTTAAGTTTGCGTAGTTCCATCGATGTGCACAGCTCACTGCTGTGAGACCCGTGTTTCCTCAGTCATATAAAAGAGAGTACCGAATATATTTCGGGCGGTCAAATAATTTCCATATAGGTGTGAAGCCCGACGGGGTATTGGGTCCTGATCCCTTGCTCGTGCATTACCGCGAGGAAAACGAAAGGCTACAGAATGCAAATGAGGAACTGGCGGAAAAAGTTCGCAACCTCGGAGAGAGCCTCGCCGAACGAGATTGCTGCGACGATCCGTGCGAAAAAGTTAAATACGTGAGGGAGAAAATAGCAGCGCTGAGAGATCGTTTCGCTGCCGAAAAAAAACAGTACATAATGCCTATTGACTATGAAATTTCGCTAAGATAGTTTAATGAGTCTCTCTCTTTCTCTCTCTCTTCTCTATCTCTCTCTCTCTCTCTTCTTTCTCTTTCCCTTCTCTGCATATTGCTTTAACGGGCGGATAAATAATTGAACAATAAGCAAAAGAAGAATGCTAAAAAAAGCTATACTATAAAATTAATATTAAATTAATCGTTCAGGAATTATCGTAATAGTAAGAACAGCCTCCTGTTTTATATCGCGAAGTTATACGGTTTTAAAAGGAGATTAATCACAGTTCGTCGGTCGCGATATTTCCTCAAAAAACATCTATCTTCATTAAATGCGGCACGCCAATATAATTACGTGCAAACTGTTGATATCATGGCAGAATGCGAGACACGATATCGCATCTGAAGCTGAAACTAGTGGAAGCCGAGGAGGATACTTCCTGTGCGGCATTAAATCGTTTGAGAGCAAAGCTTCGTGAGTTAATGAAAGATGGTCAGAAGGCCGATCAACAGGTGCCCGTGGTTGTCGAGAGATCAATGCAGACATCGGTGGATCTATCAAAGAGCTACGAAGATCTGTTACGAACAGAGAACGAGCGCCTGCAAGCCGAACTGACGCAAATTCGTCGTTCAATGAAAGAGGTTGTTACACCAGTCTCGGAAGAGGAAGAAACTGACACGTCGGCGCTGTTAAATCAGCTTCGGAACTGCGAAACGCTCCTGGCCGAATTGAAAACGCATTTGGACGAGAAGACGGCTTACGTGGAGGCTCTACGAAGCGAACTTGATCAACAAAAAGCTGCCATCGCCGCACCGGTGTTAGATCTGGATCAGATGACCGTCAGCCCTGCGGCCGTGATGGACGAGACGGCCGAGATGAAGGAAGAACCTGAGAAACCTGACGATAAGGCATCTCTCTTTATTTCTTCGTGTTTGTAAACGCTCGTAGTCCATTGCGCTCGTATGATACGTTAAAAGTCATGAATGTTTTATGCCGACATGTAGACTCCTGTTTCGTCGAGATGAGACAAATGCTAGGAGATGTTTATACTTGTCCAACTCTGTAGCAGTATTCATGACAATTGGGTGTTTGTTCGCAGATTACGGAGGTTCTCGAAAGCCTGCGGCAGTCGGAACTGGCTGTGCTGGGCATGAGTAAGTTGCAGAGCGAGATCGAAGATATGAGGTCCCAGCTGTATAATCTTGAGACGGAGAAAAAGGAACTTCTCGATGAGTTAGGGAAGATACGGGGCGCAGTGTCCGAGAGAGACCATCAAATAAGTGAACTGAGCAACGAAAACGAATCTCTGAGGGAGCACGTTGAGACAATGAAATCCCAATGCGATGAATTAAATGTTAAGAATGCATTGTTAGATAGGGAAATCCGAAAAATACAAGAAGAACTGAAGAGAGTGCAAGAGGAAAATAACGAGTTGAAGAGCGAGATCGATAAGTTGGATGTTGACCTGCGTCTCAAGGAAGAAAAATTTCAAGTGGTGCAAAAAGAGCTAGGGGGCACGAGGGGCGATTTGCATAGTCTCCGGACTGAGAATGAATTCTTGAAGGAGACATTGGAAAATGCTAAATTGGAGACTAACGAACTTAAAGAAGAAAATGTTGCTTTGAAAAACAATCTTGATAACATGATTAAGGAACTGGAATCTTCGAGAGTAGAAAATAATAATATTAAGACAAAGATAGATCAATTATTATCCGAGAATAAGCATTTAAGAGATGAATTAGAGAAGCGAGTGGCGGAGACGGATCAATTAAAATCCGAAGGGGTTGCATTAAAGGATGGTCTTGATAGATTGCTACAAGAGATGGATAGATTAAAGGTCGAGAACGATAAACTGAAGGATGAAAGTGCTGTTGTTAAAACCGAAAGAGACCATCTGACAGCTGAAAGAGACAACTTGAAATCCGAGAATGGTCTTCTTAAAGACGACTTGTCTAAGACAAATGTAGCGTTAGACGACGTAGAGAAACAATTGAACAAATTTAAAGTCGAGAGCGGAGTTCTTACAGAAGAATTGGAGAAGGCTAATGTAAATAATAACAAGCTACTCGCGGACTTCAATACTTTGCAGAGCGAAATGGCAAAGTTGAAGTCGGAGAACAGAAAATTGTTACAAGAAGCGGATGATGGGAAAGAAGAACTAACAAAATTAATGTCCGAAATAGAAACTCTAAAGAAGGAAGTAGATAATACAAGTAATAAATTGACGAGGGCAAATAATGAAGTTGCAGATTTGCGGCAGGAAGCGGCTGGGTTAAATAACGAACTGAAAGAGGCGAAAGTTATAAATGAACAACTAAGGGCAGACGTTCACCGAACAGAAACAGAGAACAAAAGTATTAAGGCGGAAGCGGATAACTACAGAGACGAAAATGATAGGCTAAACGCGAAACTAAACGAACTGAAGGAACAAATAAATGTATCGACGGACGAAGTAAATAAATTAAGAGGACAACTCGACGGCGCCGAGGATCGGGTTAAATTTCTTGAGGCTCAGATCGCTAGTTTACAGACTGGTAAGGACAAGATGCAGAACGAGATCAACGCTTTGCAAAATGATATCAGCAAACTAAAACTAGATCTAAGTATAGAAACTGTTGCTAAACGAGACATTCAGGAGGAATTAGCGGCGTTAAAGAACGAGATGAAAAATTTGATCTCAAAGTTCGATGAGATGAAGGTGCAAAATCATATCTTAAAAGAAGAGAGAGATGCCCTCAAGAGAGAGTTGTTGAATCTGGGCGAGGAATCGTTGAGCCTAAGGGCTGCGAATGCCGAGATGACGAGCGAGATTAATAATTTAAAACCAGCTATATCTGATCTTCAATCGCAATTATCTAAAGCGGAAGAAGATATTGAATATTGGAAGTTGGAAAATTGCAAGCTTAAGATGGACGCAGATAAGTTATCCGCCGAGAATGAAAAGACAAAGGAAGCTTTAAACGTCTGTAAGGTAGAGATAATTAGTTACATATTCTTCCGGTAACTTCTTGTGCCTTTGATAATAATCACATTGAAATTCATAGGTTGAGCATCAAGCATTAGAGAAGGAGATAACGAATCTTAGAAATGAGAAGATTAAGCTCGAGGGAGAAATCGCGGAGCTTAAAAATCTGTTAGAAAGACTAAATCTGTCTTCATTCGCCGAAAAATCTGCTAAAGAGGAAGCTGTGGAGGAACTGACGAAAGTTAAAGATGAAGTCGTTGCTTTGAGAGAGGAACTTAAAACATTGAAATCTGAATTGACTAAATTAAGAATGGAGAACGATAAAATAAGAGATAAGGAGGAAAGTCTATCGCGGCAAGTATCAGCATTAAAGGTAGAACTTGAACACACGAAAAATGAGGTATTAGCTTTGCGAGCGGATAATGATACATTAAAATCGAAAACGAATATATTAACAGCCGAAAACAACAAATTAAAAGATGAATCGGGTAAGCTAATATCTGAAGTTGATGGTTTGAAACTGGAGAACACGGGTCTGAAGGAAGAACGACAGAAATTCGAGGAAGAATTTGGCAAACTAAAAGGCGAGGGCGATGGCCAGAGGGCTGAAATTAAAAGTCTGAAGTCTAGCCTGATAGCTGAACAGGCATTATCAGAAAAAATTAGATCGGAATTATCTACCAGCCAATCGGAAAACGATAGATTGAGAGCAGAGTTGGAAAAGCTGCGGAAGAATTTAGATGCTCTTGAATTGGCGAATGGCAAGTTGAACACTGAAGTGGAGGATTTAAAGAAAGCGTCGATTGACGCACAGAACAAGGTGAACACGTTGCAATATCATGTGGCTGCGTTGCTGGAGGAGAAGGAAGCACTTCTGAGCGAGTTAGACGGTTTACGAGCGGAAGTGAGTGGATTAGGTAAAGAAGTTGCGTCGAGTAAAACTGCGAAGGAAGTTGCTGAGAAAAAGGCGATCGTTCTAAGCGGCGAATTAATGGAGCTAAAGGCAGAATTGGATAAGACACGTGTGGAAAACGAGAATTTGAAGCGTGAACTGAGTGATGTGGATAAACGGTATGCTGCATTGGAAAACGAGAATGCCGCTCTGAGAATCGGAAATACTAAAATAGCGACAGAACTCGATTCCATTAAGTTGGATTTAACAACAGCGAGGAATGACCTCGATAAGTCCGAGAATCAAAACAGCGAGTTAAAGGGAGAGATCGATGAATTGAAGAAAGTACTCGGCGATGCCGAATCGAAGATTAAATTTCTGGATAGACAGCTTGTTGACTTATCGAATGAAAAAGAAAGGCTCGAAAAAGAGACGAATGACACGAGAGCTCAAGCTGCGATTTTAAAGGCCCATGCTGATGATGCACATGCGCAGCTTGATGACTTAATTAACAATCTGAATGCGGAGAAAACGGGCAGGAGCGCTGCCTTAAAGGAATTGGATGCCTTAAAGGATGCCATAGCCCAGTTGCGAGACGATTTAAATAGATGCAGAGCAGACAACGAACGGCTAACAATCGAATTGGCCGCTTCGGAAGATCGAGCGTTAGCGATACAGAGAGATTTCGAAAAGACCGAAAACGGCAAATTAAGAAAAGATGATCTGGCGAGAGTATGGACAAAGGATGATAAAGAGCGGCAGGATTTAGAAAAGTTAACGACAGAAAACGAGGAATTGCGGGATGAACTAAGAAGGGCGCAGAATGAGATCAATAAATTGAAAGAGAATATCGAGAAATCGAAAGGCGATTTTATAGAGGATGTGGACGATATCGACAGGCTTGAAAATGAATTGAAGAAATTGATGATCGAGATAGACAAGGCGAGAGAAGATTTAAGGCACGCGACGGAAGAGAATAATAAATTAAAAATGATCAATGATGGTCTCGAATTAGAACTAGGTCAATTGAAAGCGCAGCTGGCCGAAATAAAAGATTATCCTGAGCAACTCGATGAAGAAGTTAACGGGTCGAAGGGACAAATCCAAAAACTGTTTATCGCAAATAATGCGCTGAAAATTGAAAACATGGAGCTAAAATCCGAATTGGATCATTGTCAAGAGGAAAAGAAACGTTTAAGCGACGAAATTAATGATTTGCAGAGCGAAAAAATCAAATTGCTGAGATCTCTCCCTCCCGCCGTAGGTTTGTACTGGTTCTTTCAATATATTATTGGAAAATATTAGCGCGGTTGTTTAAATCAATGGACATAATTTAGTCGTGTAATGCGTTTCATTCATTCGCCAGTTTTTGGCGAGTCTTTTTCTCACCGTTGAATTCTGCCGTCCGCGTTCGCATTAAAGGAAAGACATCTTTGTAATTCCAGAGGCTGGCGTGATTAAACCGGATGAATGCGGCGACTTCGTTAAGGCGAATGAATTACTGAAGAAGCAAATTGAAAAGCAATATGACGGTAAAAACTTTTCAACTGTTTTGTCACTCCGACAGTTTTTATCGCGCCGTAGAAATGCGGATTTCCTTATTCATAGCCCGTAATTAGTCCGGCTAATATCTTAATAAATTAAGCATTTCCATAAACTTCCGACATTCGCAGACAATATTTTGCAAATTGTTATATTCTATTAATTACGCGATGTCAACACAAAGGTCGCGTGTCCGTTTGCGCAGGAAGCTAACAATACCTAGACGAATTTTGAGATACATAGAAAGTGACGCGAACAAACTCTGATTACATAATTTCTGCAAGTTGGTTCTGCATTTGTTCTCGCAATACAACAGCCGTGCAACGCGTGCGTGATTATATACAATTTGTGGACGGCAAAATTCCCTTGAGACCCGCAATGGCGACAGCGCTGGACGATGATTTTGAGATCGAGCGCTGGACCGTGCCGACCATCGTGGAGTTATTAAGAGAATCGCAAAAGCTGTCCGAGAATATCTATCTGGCGGAGATCGAAGTGCAGGATATTGATAGACTTCTAAAACTACTTAATGAATGCCGAAGAGACAACGAGAATTACATAAAGCAATTATTGGTAAAGTTAAAAACAGTTAACGTTAATTTGTAAGGCGCGTTCGGGGAGCGTGCTATCAGCGCTATCGCGTTATTCTATCCTTGTTTTACGTCTAATAAACGATAAGAATAGAATGATGCAATAGCGCTGAATAGCGTTGACAGTGTGCTCTCCGCTTCTAGTATACCTCTTGTTTGATGATTTATCAAGAGAATATATATACAGGATGGCCCC
>NJRQ01000921.1:0-10209 GCA_003063805.1 Aphaenogaster ashmeadi
TTAACTCTCGAGAGAGAGGCAACTACGATTTTCTTATTCACTTCCTCCGGACACTTTTCAATCTGCTATTCCGCTTCCATATATATATGTTCTAAGGTTTTTGTTATGAAAACGATCAGCTGTGAGTCCCGAGAATTTTCGTCGTACCGGCTACTTCGTCCGCTGCGAAGCAAGTCGCGGCTCCGTCGAAACGGCGACGAGACGGTAACGTTCCTCTTTCCGCGCGAATGACGAACGTCAAAACTTCGAGCGCGCCGATGATCCGCGTCTTGTCCGCGACGTCTGTGCCGCGCGCGGCCGTCCGCCGACGTGATTGTACAGCGATTTGAATGATTGCGCGAACGATTCGATTAATACCCGAGGAGCCGGTAGATTTCGGCCCTGTCGTGAAATAGCGCGAGCCGCGCAGCAAATTCACAGGGCGACGAGAAACGTACGGCGGCCTCCGACGGCACCGAGTCCCCCTCACGGTGCCCCGTCGTGGGAAAAGTAACGTCAACATCGACACACAGATGATAACCGTGTACACGCTTGTCCTGCGTGAAATCTTACGAAAATGGCCTCTTCGGAGATTGACGATTTCTTGGCGGGGCCACTGGTCACCTGGGTGAGTCTTCCGGGTTTCCGTTCAGAAACTCGGATGTTTCTTTGCCGATGCGTGAGAAAATGTGTTGAGATTGTTGAAGTATGTATTACGATTCAGTTACGTTATGTGACATGTTAATCACGTATTCTGTCGCTTTAGTTTGCCAGCTGTCTGGAAGATCCTAATGTATTGGCGAACTATGAGGACTTAGTCGATGGTGTCTTGTTGCATAGTGTCTTCCTGCAAATGTAAGTGATTTAGTGTTTAAGAAAGGATATTGAGTTATTATATATAATTTATTAACTTCAGCTTACATCGCCAAGTGGACTTGGTTTACAATTTTTCCTTAACTCACTCATTCATCCATACTCCATACCTCATTATTCTTATTTCTCAACAAACTTTCACTCTCACACTTTCGCTCTCTTACCTATTCCACCTAGTCTACTATATCATTCTCTTCCTATATACAAGGTCTTACCAATCAAACTTCTGGGAGGGAAGTAGGTTGGAGATAGTAAAATATAATAGGGGATATAAGAAAATTCAGACGAAAAGTGATGGCGTGGAATATTTGAAGAGAGTAAACTTAGATAAAGATAGGATAGGAGATGGGGTAAGAGGTTTAATAAAATTAAGATGTGGAAATATGGAAGAGGAAAATAAGTATTGGTTAGGAGATGGAAAGAGGAGGTGTATACTGTGCGGAGAAGGTAGTGATTGTATGGAACACCATGTGGAAGAATGTTAAATAGCAAGTGAATGGTTCGTAGAATTAGGTAGTGACAGGGGAGAAAGGTGGAAAAGAATATGGAGTGAGAAATTAGATTTAGATAAAGGGAGGATTCTGAGGAAGATGTGGAAAGAGAGGGAAAAGGTGTTGAAGAGGAGGAAGGAAGAAAAAGCTAACAGGAATAAGGAGTTGGAAGAAGAAGAGTGCGAAGAAGATACGGTAGATAAAGTATGATATAGGATTATAAGGGCTGTGAATTGCATCTAGTCATAGTTAAGTTAGTAAGTCAGTAAGAAGGTGTGGAAGTATGAGTGTAGTTAGGAAAAATTGTAAACCAAGTCCCTTTTTGGCTTGTAAATGCTCGAAGTAAATAAATTCTATCTCTACCAATCAAATCTCTATCTACTACAATTCGCTACCCTATATATTCTCCTTTACCTGACTCAACCTCTTTACCTTCTTTCTAATATCCTCTCTCCACAATTTCCTCAACACATTTCCTTTTACCTTGTCCAATCGTTCCATACTCGTTCCATACTCTTTCCTATATCTCTTTTTTATTCCTACCTAGCTCCGTAAACCAATCTTTAACTCTATAACATTTCTTCACATAGTGACTTATACAATCTAACCCTTTTTATCCATAAAATATACATAACTCTTTTTCTTCATCTAACCAATATTTATTCCCCTCTTCCATATTATCACACCTCAAGTTTATCATTGCTCTTACACTTTCCCCTATATATAACTTATCCAAATTTTCCTTCCTCAGATACCTCGGCCTTTCCAATCTCACATACAAATCTTTTTGTTATACCTTAATTCCAATATCTCGTTCTCGTCCAATTGTCTTTGTACTTCCCAGTCTCTTTTAATTAATTCTCCTAAATTCATATCCTCCCTATATTATCTAGAGCCTCTATATTCCCACTCATTCCGATTATAATATTTTTCCCTTTCTCTATCATACATTTCCTTCCATTCACTTTTTTTCCTTTAGATATTGAGTTATTAATACAATTACCATTATTGGTCTCGTATATTTGTTTTTGTTACTTGTAGCAATCCAGAACCGCTGCACGATGAAGTAGTGCCGTCCAACAATAATCCCGTTATCCGTACGAAAAACTTAAGGACCGTGATACAGAACATGAAGCAATTTTACGAAGAGGAGTTGGATCATGTGATTTTAAAATTACCCGACGTTGCAAATTTGGGAAAGGAGCCAGAGTTGTACATAGCGGATATGAAATTATTGCTGTTGTTACTTCTTGGATGCGCTGTTCAATGCCCGAATAAGGAAAAGTTTATTACCAAGATAAAAACTCTACATGTTGACATACAGCTTGCGATAGTAGAATGCATTAAGCAGGTATTGTATCAGTCTTAAAGTGATTACTAATAAATATATAAAAATAAATATCAATGAAATAAAGTAAATTATATTAATGTAATTGAAAAAGTAAAAATTGGTGAAATTTATACAATGATGTATAAATTTGAATATATTCAGGTTACGGATCACCAAGATATAGTCATTACGCAAGATGCTATGGACAATGCAAATATGGGTTGTCTGTTTGTCCAAATCAAAAAATGGATCCAAGAATTGGATTTATATCGGGAGGTACACGTCAATCTTTTAATTACTTGTCGAATTGTTTCATTTATATATTTGAAAGTATCTACAGTTGTTTGATATTACAATTATATGATATTACATTTCACAAAAACAGAAATGGAGGGAAACAGTGCTAGACGATAGTGTTGAACGAAACGATTCGTCTATCAGCGCGGAATCGGAAGACATAAGTAAGGTGCAACAATCTCATCCTGTCACTAAAACAGAAAGAGAAGACAATCATCATTATGCGGTTGAATTAGCTGACTGGAAGTCTAAAGTTCGGAAACAACGTCAAGAATTGTATGTATCTTTTAAAAGTTCTAACTTTCTTTTTATCTTATTATAGAATGTTCAATAAATCATAGTTTAACTGGCAAAAAGATAAATTTTTATAAAAAAATATAAAAGAATAAATGATTTTTGTTGATTGTATTCCTTTCAAGAAAAATTATTTTGAATATAAAGAGTTTGAATATAAAGAGTACTTGGAGTGAAGTTACGTGGAGTTACTTGGTTTATGGCACTATTTATTATGCCACCAGATATCTATAATGAGTTGTTTTATTAATATTAATAAATATTAATAAAATTCTTCAAAAGATAATATACAGCAATTGCAAATAATTGTCAAAAGAACTATCCTAATGGTATTTAAAAATGTATTAATCAAATAGAGAAAAGACATGCTACTTCTAAAATGAGTTTTTTGGGCAACAACCAAATTGAGAAAATTTATTTTATATTTTTAATATTTATTTTTTCGTGAAGATTGCTGCATTTTTTGTTATATGTTGTAATTTTCATACATATAACTTTTACAGAGAGGAAAAAACAGAAGCTCTACTCGAATGTAAGGAAGAACTAGAACATAATAAAGCGTTGCTTGTAAAACTAAGGCAAGAGGTAATATATGTCAAATAATTTACATTCTTATAGTGAATATATGAAGTTTATAATTTTAGAACCAAGAGTTAATGCACGAAGCTCGTACTGCTAAATCATACAGAGACGAATTGGACGCTGTGATTGAAAGAGCGGATAGAGCGGATCGTTTAGAAATAGAAGTAACACGATATAGAGAAAAACTTACAGACATCGAATTTTATAAAACTCGAATAGAAGAGTTACGTGAAGATAATAGGTAATATACTTTTAATGTACGTTCTATGATACTTTAACAATATAATGAGTAGAGTAATTATTATTTAATGATTTTTGTTATACATTTAAGAGTTTTAATGGAGACTAGAGAAATGCTTGAAGAACAATTAAGTTCATCAAGAAATAGAGCAGACAAAGTATTGGAGCTTGAATCTGAAATTATTAAGTATAAGCAATTACTTAATGATATGGCATTGGTAAGAATTTTATAATATTATGAATCTAATGGTGTGTTATGATAACAAATTGAAAATAATTCACAGGAACGTGCTGCTGACAAAGAAAAATATCAAGAACTTGTTGAGGAAAATACACAACTGCATCAATTAACGAAAGCTGCTGCTAGTGAGGCTGCATTAGCTGGATCAAGTGACTCTGAAGAACCAGGTAATTTTGTGTTTTAAAAGATTTTATCATAAACAAAACAATTTATGTTTTTTAAATAAAGACGGCTAAATGATGTTTAATTAATGTTTTTAGTGCACAATGATAACAGGTTGTCCGAACAATTAACGAGCAATGCTCAAACACGAGCATTAAAATTAGAACTGGAAAATCGTCGTTTAAACACTTTAATCGATTCATTGAAAGAAAGTTCATTCCATGAAAATTCCTCTCGCGTTTTGGAATTGGAAAAGGAGAAAAAGAAGCTTTCCTTGAAGATTGAATCATTGAATGATAATAAAGAAAGACTTGTACAACAAAACACTGACTTGGAATTAGTCTGCAAACAAGCATTGGAAGAAAATAAAAAACTTCAGAACACTCTTAAAAATCAACGAGCTTCTTTCGAGAAGCAACAACAAGAAGTCCAAGTACATTAGATGAAATTATTTTTTTCTAAATACTTATTATTTCAGTATTGATGGGTTTATCTAATTATTACGTCTTTTTTCTTGTCAAATTTAGACCCACCATGTGAAAATGATGGAATTAGAAAAAAATTATGATACAGCAATGAAAGAGAAACAACGTGTTCAGCTGTTATTGGAGAGCGTGCAACGACGCGCTGATGATTTAGAACGCACTCTGGAAACGACAAATCAGAAAGTTGAGGAATTAAAACTCATCGAAAACAATATCAATGATATTAACTCCAAGTGCCTTGATCTTGAAACGCGACTAACAGCGACAGAGAAAGAGAAGGATGCAGCACAACGTGATATTCACAAATATAGAGAAACAATTGAGGTACATATTGCTGCATATTATAATTATCTAATATTCATAAGGTGTAAATAATTTTGCGTAATATTTTAGGAGAAAGATGTAGCCTTAGATAAAGCAACAAATACAATTGAAGTCTTGGAGAGGAAAGTAATACAACTAGAACAGGAATTGCAGGATTGTGTTACGCAGATATCAAGGTGCGTTTGAAGAAATCTATTGTTTGTATAATAAGTTGTTCTTAATAACTTTGAATGTCATAAAACGGCCTTTGCTCTAGATTGCAAGAAATTGAGCGATCCAGCAAAGAGCTCGACTCACGAGCTGCGATTGATAGAGAAACTTTAGAGATACTTCAGTCTAATCTCGTCGCAGAAAAGCTCAGCAATCAACAGTTGTACACAGTTTTGGAAAAACTTGGCCTTAGCGATAATATATTCCTCTCCCAACCTTTGGAGACCATATTGGAAAGGTGGATAAAGTGAAATCAATGTAGAAAGAGATTCAGTCTTTTTGCTACAGTTTGTAATTAGTATAAATTTAATTGTTGCAGAATTGCCCAAATACCAGAAGTAATAAATCACATTAAAAAATCCTTTATATCAGAGAGTAGTGAGGAAACGACATCTGAATCCGTAACTGACACCGACAAGGAGAGCGATGTTAATAAGACCTTAGAGACCATGATAGAACCTTTAAAGGTATTTGTATTTTTAGTTGGCACAATTGTTTGCATTTTATGTTCTATATTTTATTATTTAATTTTAGAGAGAATTGGAACACTTACAAATAAAAGTATCTATGTCTGAAACGGCAATGGAACATTTATTGTCCGAGAATGCAAAACTTCAGGTTCACATAACAACATTACAATCGCAAAGCAATTCGTTAACCGCACAACATACTGCGTTGCAATTGGCCAATTCGCAACTTGTCGCAGAGAAAGAAGAGGTATTTATATTTCGTTTTTATTTATTGTGCAATGTTTACTTTGTTCTCTATACTGTATTCTATATATCTTAAAATAAAATTTTATCTTTTTTACTTAACCATCATATATGCATATCTAGCTCTTGAAAGAACGTAGCACACAACAGAATGTATATTCCGCGCTAATTCACGATCAAAACACTTTGCAATCATTACATGAACAATTAAACAACGAGTATGAGAATCTACGTCGCGAACGGGACGTTCTTAAGTCGAATTTAAGAGACGTGAAGAATGAGAATAGAACATTGCGCGAGACTTGTGAGAGATTAGAGGCGAGAAGTGAAACACTGCAATCTGAACGGGAAGCCTTGATTAATAACACGAAAAGCTTAAATAATTTGCGAGGAGAACATTCAAAGTTGAAGGTATTTATTTGTAAAAATATCATTAATATCTGAAATTGTGTGTAAATTTCGTTTTATCAATAATTTAAAATACATATTCTAATGATGCTGAAAATGTTCTAGGATGACTTCAGAAACCTATATACTGCGAGTGAAAGATTGAAAGCGGAGTATAGAAACTTGCAAGATGATTATAGGAAGAATAAAATCGAAATGAACCGCCTGAGCTTAAAGCAGACTGAAATGCAGGGCGAACTTAGTGTCAAAGACGAACAATGCTCAGATCTGAAGTTAGAGGTCAATAGCCTTCATGAACGATGTGATGTATGGATATAATTTTATAACAATATTATAATTTATTGATTAAGAAATACTAGAATGTGCATATTTTTTCTTTTTTTAAAGAGACTATTAGAAATGAACTCTGGGTTGGATAATGATAGACGTTCCTTAATGGAGCATATAAGCTTATTATTTACACAATACCACGAACTTTTAACACATTCGCTTCAAGATAAGGAGCATTATCACATGGAAGAAAAATTATTTGCGTTAGTATAACAATCTATTATTTTTTAGAACATTATATTTCGAGTTTTTTAATGCATTAATTATGTTAATAGTTCTTATTTACCAGCAACTTATTTTATTATTGTGTGTACGTGTTGCAGGGATAAAGTTAATCATTTGTACAGACAAAAAGAAAAGTTGGAAGATAAGATTATGGAGCACTACAGAAAATTGAACAGCTGCACTACCAAGAAGTACGTTTAGCAGAAAATTATAATTTTATAATGCATATCTTTTCTTTAAATTTTATATAAGATACAACTTGTTCTTATCACAACTTGTACATGCATGTTTTTAAAACAGGAAAGGTTTTGGAGCAAGTTTAGTTCGCAGAGTCAGAAAAGCTGGGTCGGAACTTCTCAATAAGGTAAATAAATAATCATATATACATAACAAAAATAAAATATATTTATTTCGTGCAATGTTTTTTATACTTCCTTGTTTTATTTTATTGTTTAATACATCCTGTATACCTTCATGATTGCTAATTATTTTTAAATGAGTTAATTGAAGTGAATGTTGATGGTAAATCTTGTATATTAGAATCGACGTTCATGGGCCGAAGATTCCAAGCAATCAGACAGTAAAACGTATGAGTCGGACACAGGCGGAAACGATTCAGATGCAAGCACCGACGACTATCGTTTACCAGGTAAAAAATTTCTTAGAACAAAACAGATGTTTAATTCATTAATTATAATATCAACAATAGTTTCTAAATGTAGTTGGTTTCTAAATTTTTTCAGGGCCGAGCAGAGTTTTTGGATCAGACGCACTTGGGCATGCTGGAACCAGAAGAACGGTGTACTATACCGACGATTCCCCACCATCCCCGTCCGCTTCTTTACCTGTAAGGAATAACAATGCAACAATAATAATAACAAATCTATCATATCGTAAAAAAGTGCAATGTTTATTAAGGAAATCTTTGAAACGCAGGCAGACAGGCTGCTAAGCGAATCCTTCCAAGAACAAGGAGACGTGCACGCCGCACAGATGGAGACAAATTTGAAATCGGAAACACAAGTCGAGTCACGTCCATTTTTGATCTACAATAAAGTATCAGCGGTCATAAACGAATCCAAGAACATTGGCAGTAGTCCGATGAAGGATGTAGCGCAAGATGAAGCACTCACAGAACCTCCCGCTAACAAAGAGCCAAAGACTGGCAGTCCGATATGGTATGAGTATGGTTGTGTATAAACTTCTACATCCTTGCTTCCATTAGAGAATGTTCGAAACAGGAAGAGTGTGAAGAAAAAGTGTTTTTATATTCTCGTAGTTTCCAGTTTACAAGAAAGCATATGTATAGCATCTCTCCGCCGATTTTGATGCATATTTTTTCTTGTTAGTACATTAATCGCACTATTTTGTACTCTATAACGGACGAAAACTAACGCAATACGAGTATATACTTGTTCAAAAGAATCGTAAAACTATTACAAAAAGTATTATATATACTAAAGATTTATATTTTTTAGCTTTAGTAAACAAACTACCGTAATTGTCAATGCATCGCTCCCAAAATTACAAAGTAGACTTAAGAATAGAGCGTTTATATATACATATATATACGAGTTCCTAAAAAGCTGTTTGTGTTAAGATAAGTTGAAAATATTTTTATCATTGACTCGATTTGAGAATTTGTCGTGATGAGTTCTTTTTATCTCATGTATTTTTAATCAAAATCTTTTTAGATAAGATAAGATTTTGATAGTAAATTTCACTCTATTCAAGTAGAAGAGATTGAATGGATGTAATTCATGACTGATTCTCGAGAATTATCATGAAAACATGAGATAATCAGATTAAAGTAATTAATTATAGTGTGCTTGACTTTATTTAACGTTTAATTGGTTCTATTTTTACATATGTATATGTACAATACATGCTCGTCGAAGTTTTCTATTATATGTATTGTCCACAGCTATCTAATACCTACTGTTGACGTGTAGGTAGAATTCTTACGTTTATACCCTTCAGAATGTAGATATAACTGTTCACTTTTTTCTTTGTAGATGCCAAGACTAATATAGTAGACAAGAGCTTATGCTGATGATAATAGCATAAGCATGCATTTGCTTTTGCAGTTACACTGATTACCTCTTTATCGCTCGATTTATCACATCGATGTAAGCTAATAGATTATTTTCTACATTTTGATAATTTATACTTTTATAATGATTGTGTATGTGTTAAGTATACATAGATATAGTATCTATACGCGTCTTCTGTGTCTTAAAGTTTTGTCACGCAAAGATTTTGCACAGGAACATTATCGAGTACTTAATGATTCAGTATTGAATAATGTCTTTTATCATATTCTTGCCATTCCCGAGCACTGCCTTCTAATACTGTCTTCCTGCAGAACAAGATACGATCATCACGGTCGGTGCGTGATATGATTTGTAATTACAATTCCGTTACATCATTGCATATTAAATAAAAAAAGCTAAGTTGATATAAGTATTCCCGTTTGTCATAATTTAATTTATTTTTAATAAATAACGGTAAGTTAAAGCATTAAAAATATTAAAAAAGGATATTTACTTTTCACCAAAAATAGTGTTACACAAAAGATGATAATGTTTAATAATATTTAACCAAAATATATTTAAAAATGAAAAAATGTCAAATAATATTTAACAAAATTAAAAAAAGTCAGATTATTATTTTAAATATAATTGTAGAAATAATTATTTCTCATAATTACAGTATATTACTATTATGGAACTTTTTTGACAGTTGTCAAAATATAGGCACCGCCATATTAACGCTCTCTCGTTTGCATGAATGTAGCAACATTCGTATGAACTTTGTCGACAGTTAAAACTCCTTCTTCTTTCAAGATGGCACCTGCCCTCATGTGAGGGTCAATACGGCCGATATACAAAGTCGTTAACAAAAAGCAATAACAATAAATGATGGTGATGATGATGATGATGGCGATGATAGCGCGAAGGCCGAATAAAAAAATTGCTTGCACAGAACGAGGCCACAGCACGTGCGGCTACGAACTCGTCCAGAC
>NJRQ01000923.1:0-38809 GCA_003063805.1 Aphaenogaster ashmeadi
CTAATGCCGGGTCTACAATGAGTCGTTAGTCGTTACTGTCGTTAGTCGGAAGCAAATTGACCAACCACAGTCGAGTATTCCTCGAATAATCGAGTGTGGTTGGTCAAATTGCTTCCGACTAACGACTCATTGTAGACCCGGCATAATGTTGCGGACACTTTTCAGGCAGTATCGGCAGTATATACTTTATAGGTATATGGCCTATATCTTCATTTATTATAGAAAATCTAGTAACGTTGCTCAACTGTTGAGTCTGCTGAACGCGGCCGTTTTTAATTGATAACGGAATCGCCCGTGCTATTGGTCGACCGTTGAACGTTCGACAAGAACGAAATTGGATTCAACAGTCTGAAGTCAGCGAAAGTTCAAATAAACGCGTGCGCAGAAGAAGGGGAGCAATTGACAACTCCGTCCTCCGTCGTGTTTGATCTTTGATCAGTTTGATGGCTGCACGCGGGTTTCGATGTCCGATTTGCGTAAGGATTCTAGCCTATTTCTCCCTGCAAAATATACACGTCGGATATCGAATATCTAATAACGAATTCGGTCCCTTGCACTAGTGCACACCGAGTGCGCACTAAGGCTTGTTTATAGTTCGTTCTTATATTTAAGATCGTCTTAAATATATGTTCAAAAACTTTTTAACCAAAAAAAACGATCCGTACGGATGCTGTACAGATCATTTTACTAGCTAAGAAATATTTCAAGAGGTATTTAAAACGATCTTTGAGTATAAGAATTGACTATAAACAAGCCTTAGTGCGCACTCGGTGTGCACTAGTGCAAGGGACCGAATTCGCTATAACAATATCTCTAACGCTTTCTCTGATAGACCAAGTATCTTGTAAATACCATGACCTAGATATCGATTCTGTATCTTTAAAAGAGTGAAAATATGAAAAGTGAGCGAATTTACTAGGTTTTTACCAATGAAATTGCTTAAAACCTAGTGAATTCGTTCACTTTTCGCATTTTCACTCCTTTAATAGCGTTTTCCATTGGGAGAACTGGTGCGCACTGAGTGCGCACTAAGGCTTTTTCTTAATCAATTTTGATATTTACAAATCATCGATCTTAAATATTTCTTGAAATACTTCTCAGTAAAATGATCTGTACATCATCCATACAGATTGTTTTATTAGTTAAAAAGTTTTTGAACGTGATTTAAGCGATCTTAAATATAATAACAGATTATAAACAAGCCTTAGTGCGCACTCAGTGCGCACCAGTTCTCCCAATGGAAAACGCTATAAGAGATACAGAATTGATGCCCTTCTGTGAAACACTGTACTTTCAGGTTACAACACACGCGATTTATGTAAATCGTCGAAGTAACATTTACTCTGTTTCTCTATTGTTTGTTTTTGCAGAATTTTGTGAATACATAATATATTCGTAAACAAGATGTGCAACAACGCCTAGCAGTCGATGTGACTTCAATAAGTACTAAAATGAGTAAAAAGTGTGAGGCAATGGCTGTCAAGAGTAAAAGTTTAGGAAACTGTCAACAAACTTCGAAAACCCCTGAGGTAGAACACAAGGTTTTATAATTTTTATAATGCGTTTTCACATGATAAATTTTATATTATGTTTGAATGAATTTTTTTCATTTTTACAAGCAGCGTGGCACGAAGACTCCTTCCAAGAACCTTGTACTATTAGGCAAAAATCATATTGTAGAAGTTACAGTAAAAAACAATAAAGGTCAGAAACGTACCTCGCCTGTAGCAAGTTTTAGCCCTGGACAGAAAGCTGAGAAGAAAAGGTCCACAACTAATGAAATGCCACAATGGGGTAATGTTTTTAGACAGCAGAATTTGGTATATATGAAAGAACAGTCTTCTAAACGTAGTGAAGATAGAGAAGCCAAAAAGAATATAAATGCTAAGAAACCACAGAAAAGTACTGTCAAACATTCTGTAAGTATTATATATTATATCCACTTTAAACTCATACATAGATATGAATATATGCTTCTGCTTTTGTTTAAGTATTTTTTATATTTAATATGTTGCTAAATATATAATTTTATTTAAAAAATCTTTATTCAGATGAAGCCAGAAGAAAAACATTTAGAAACATGCTCTTCATCAATCTCTGTTCGAGATTGTGCTGTACAATGTTCTGCAATATACAATTCCAACACACTTGCTGAATTTAATCCAATACATATGTTATATTTAATAAGACAGTTAAAAGATTCAGTTAATGAGAAGGATAAAAGAACCTGTGAAATGTTTACTGAAATGGAACAAATATTGCAGAAAATACCAGTGAGCTTTGTAAAATCATTATCTGAAGTATTATATCGCTAATTTATCTTTTTAGGCACATACATTTTATTTCATATTCTATAAGTTTTGTTTAATTTTTCTATTACTTTTATGTCATCTTTGAGTCTGTTGATTATATTGTTATTTATTTTTGCAGGATCTAGAAGCCAAAGTAGATTCTAATGCAGTTCCACTAAAGGAATCTAATGAAAAGATGAAGGTCATGTCGTATGAGTTCATGTTAGAACGACAAAAATTGCAAAGGTTTGATGTGATATATGTCAATGTAATAGAAAGCAAAGAAATTAATATTAATTTTTCTATTTTTATTTTAAATCAGTGAAATTCTAAAGCGAGATGAACAACTAAAGGAAGTTGATCAAAAATGCGCAGAATTAGCTATTCATGCAAATATCCTTACACAACAATTGCATGAATTGGATAAAGCAACTCGTAAAAAAAACGACACAATATCAGCGCTAAGAAAACAAATTGATGACGACGAAAAAATAATTGCAAATTTAAAAACAGATCTGAATAAACAAACAGAACTTGCTTATAAGAATGACATTGATAACAAATGTCTAACAATGGAAATAGATAAACTTTCACAGTTATCTTCTTATAAGGATACACAAATGACTGATTATCGAAATACAATAAAGTTAGTATGTATTATTAATATGTATATTTTTAAAAGTTTACTAATTGATAGACACACAATTGTGAATGGTACAAATTATGTAACAATTGATTAATCCACTGGTAAAATTAAAAACATGCTTGCTCTATTGATCCATTTAATTCATGTATTACCAATTTGTATTATAGAGATCTACAAAATCAGATTGCAAAACAATTTGAAACCCTAAACGAAATTTATACAAAAGAAGCAAATACAAGCCCTCAAATATCGTTAATCTATGGACATGCGTGTTCGTCTCCTAATTCAAGTTTTTCTGGCTCAAATAAATCTTTGCACGATCGGCCATTATCGAACATTTCTTCAGTACAGTTTGTTCCTGAAGAACATATCCTAAAAGAGCCCGTTAGAGATTTTGAAGTTAGCTTACTCGATGGTAAATCGTCAATGCCAGATGAAAGTGAAGGTAAGTCCGTTTGATTTTATTATTATTACGTAATTGCTATTAATAAATCGCCTTAATGCACAAGTTTTAATTTATATTAATGTTTATTATTGACAGTTACGAACGATAAAAGGGCAGAAGTACAAAATAATAATGAAAATAATACTGTTCCTTACCAAAATATGAACGCGAATAATGTAACTGCGAAAAAATCCTTGCATCATTCCTCAAAGAAGGGTCACAATAAAGAGAATGACGCATACGAAACGAGAAAGTTTACCAAATCTACCAAATCAACAGCGTTTGACATAAGAAAGCAAGGCGATATGCAAAATAGGAAACTTGTTAATGTACCTAGTCCGTTACGGGACTATCCACATCCTGATTGGAGCGACAGTAGTTTACCTAGTATCAGTACAGTCTCCAACTTGATGCTCTCGAACGTTTAAAAAATTGTACTTAAAGTTGAGTGATGGTGATCGCTGGATTCTCAAACGTCCCATATATAGGAATTATAATTCCCATAATTGACTGAATATGTATATAGATTTATATCTTGTTACACAAACTGTGATAAACTATCGTATATAATGCACACTCTATTTTATAATAAAGTCTACGAAAGCTAACGCGATACACATTGAATAAAACTATTTAGTAATTGCGATATTTTGATGATATTAATATATTTAACACATAATTTGCACACACATTCCTATTAAAACAAAATTGTAATATATATTTGGCACAAATATTGCAAGTTTCCACGTTGTTTTATATTGTTTAACGCTAAGACATAAATTCAATAAGATTGTAAAACCCAAATTGTAAAAATAGACAGTCAAAAATATATTTTTCTATAAATATATAAAACTTTTATTTGCAAATTCGCTTGTAGTTCTCACGGTATCAAGATTTTGACATATAACCTGTATTATGAATTAACTATGCATATAATATGTTTCAACATATACATTTGCTTTACGGAGAACAGGTCACGAATATAAATTTTACGCACACAAGAGAACAAGATGTGTATATATATAGATATATATATATTTTTTTATCACATATGTATATATACAAGTAAAGTATAATACTTATAATATTTTGTAAGTCTTAATAGGATTAAAAGGGAACATTTTAATACACGTAAAACATTCATCAGCTTTGCATGAAGACGTCTTGAAATACATTTTATATTCGTGTTTTTTCCAGTAAGCGTGTGGTATGTACCTTTTCTTCTGTAAACATTCGATTTCTTTTTTCTCTCTCTTTCTCTTTTGACGGGTTCTAATGATCAAGAAACTCCTAACGGCTAATAACATTACGAACACAGTCCCAACGATTCGACGCGCGCAAAATGAGTAACGATAAACATCGAAACGAAAAAGACTGTCTTCGCGTTCTTTTTTTCTTTTTCTTCTTTTTTTTTTTTTGATCGTTCAGATGTGAGTGCGGTGAAAACGGATGATAATGTTCAAAAAGTCTTTTTATTTTATATTCGTGCTCTCTCACAAGGGAATTTTCCTCGATTTATTTCTTTTTTTTTCTTTCTACATTTTGTTACATAATATACCTAAGGACGTACCGTGGATCGGTTTTATAAAATAGTTAATCACAAGTGTTTCGCAAACAGTCGTTCAATTTTGATTATTAATTTCAGGCTCGACTCGACGCGTCATTAGCCCCATTCCCCTTCTCGTTCTCCCGCGTTTCGTAGATTCGACGTCGAATCCTTCTTTCCCTACCGTTCCACCAGAAGGCAATGTCCCAATTGGGCCGACGTCCCGCTCCGCGTTTGAAGAAAATTCCGTCGCGATTTGGCGAATCGAAGATATCGAAGTTCCCTTCTTCCGGATACGTATACTTTCACGTACAAGTAAGTACGGCTGTCTTTATTATTAGAGGCGTTCTAAGAAGAAAACAAACGTGGATTTTATTTGATTTGTTCGTGTGTACGCCGTACAATGTCAAACGTCGCGTGTGTAGGCCGTATCAAAAGCCGCCCACTTTTCTCCCTCCGGAAGATTTTCTATCGATACTTCTTTTTTAATCGAAACCCTTCGCGTCCACGACACAAGATCTGTAGGCATGCCTCAGATTGCACCTCGAGCCTGACGTTACATCGATAAAACGAAATTCACTAATCGACCGAAGGATAAGATTTTCTAATTTATTTATATATCACTTTGACTCGCGAAGGTGGCCCGAAACTCTTTAATTCGTAACGTCAATAATTTTTCACATTTCATAAAACTTCATATTCAGATTCGAGGATTTTGTAGCCGTAAAGAGATCGTGGGACTTCCGACACGGCCTGTACAGAAGAATAACGTTACAATTAAATTTCACGGCGACTATATATAATAAAAAATCGTACAGTGTTCCGCCGATGAGAAATCTCGACGGGACACTGTAAGTCGATTGATCAGATGATAACAGTGATGATGTTGCTGATGGAACGACACGTATACGCAAATGTTTACCACGTAAGAACCTGATACTGGCTAACTTTTGTCTCTCGGCGAGTTTGCCGGAGATCGTAGGTTTCGTCGACAGAAATGAGACAGGATGCGACTTTTGATTTTGCACGCACGACTGAATTCCGCGAGGATCCGATTGAAGAACAGCATCACCCGTAAAATCGCACTATCGTGTCCGACGTGGCTCCCGTTTGTTCACGTCGAACCATTCGGAGATTAGGTACTCGGAGAAACGATTCGCGGCTCTATCCGAAATCCATTATACGGAACAGTAATATCGAAGATTGTCGCGCGTTCGCGGAATCATGTCGATACAGTTTCTTCTTGCTTTTTCTCGCACAGTCCAGAAGATAATGTCGAAAATATTTAATACACAGTATTCGGCACGCTGAAAACCTTTGCGTAAACGTATACGTATGTTTGTGTATTTGTGGGTGTGTGTGTGTGTGTTTGTGTGTGAGTTCGTATATCTATCATTTTTAATAAATACATATGTACAATATGTGTGTCGGTCGTGAAGTTAAACGCATCGGCGTTCGCAATTCGCTTTTGGTACTATCTGCTTCTTCTCCCTTTCTTTTGATTTCTTCGCTTCGAAACAGCATTAATCTGGATAGCTGGAATTAACTAGCGTCAATGTACAATCGGACGCTGCGACAACGGACGAATGGAACGCTAACTATTTGTTTGGACAGGCCAGCCTCGTTTTTCATAATTTCGGAGGAGAAGAAATTAACACTTTCGAAATCTTTCTTTCCTGCGGATTATTAACGATCGTAAAACGCGTCGTCGTACGGTATAATATCACTAACATATGTATACGTATCGTATAATGCGTATATTACAGTAGACGATCATTCGTGTAGAAATCGTAAAATTGTGAGTCGATTAAAATGAATCTAGCCGACTTTAATATCCTAATTAATAGTCTCAACTATAATTATACGCCCAAATATAGCTCAGATATCGGAAGTGATAGTGGGCTGTTGTAAAAATAAAAATTTAACATTTGTCATCTTGAGGTTGCATGTATGGAAGGACATGTTTTATTGTTTTATTGTACGTTATATACTGCTTTGTTCGGTGTAAAAATATAAAGCATTTCGATTACAGACTTCATACGTATGGGCGTTGCCATTGTTACGGAGTAATCGGCGACTATTACGATAACTTGTCTTACACTTTCTTGTAACTCTTTTCTTCCTCGACGTAGGATTGCGTGCGCCGTTAAAAAACAAACGATAGACAGAAATGATATAGAACAGGATTGTGGGGAAGCGTAATCGTCCCAAAATATCAACTCATCCCGGAAATTATTTCTCGATAATGAAAAAGATTAAAACATGGCACGTTAAGCTGAAAGAATAACGTTAAAGTCCAATTATTAAAATTCACGAGAAAGAGAATTGTTTCTTTCCAGTGTCTCAGATTCTTGGATCTTTTTAAATTGCCCTCCAAACAATAGTTATTACATTTTATAGAAAGTGCAATAATCATCAACGCGAACTTTATGGTGATATTAAAAAAGTAATTCTAGCTACAATCCTACTTCAAGAAACAGTCCCGAGTTCTCGTTCGTCTAACAATGGCCCAGGCTATGGAGTTAATAATTGCTTTCATGTGGCAATGGTAACAATATGTGTGTATAACAAATATACTTAGAACGGTTTCACTTGTGGTATTACGGCTCTCTGCAATAAATCATATTCATCTGTTCAACTGCTGCTGAATAACAAGGTATGCGGAATATATCTGAGTACAACGCGACCGACCTTCGCATCGCTTTTCTGTCAAACAAAAGACAATTACTCATATAATTATCGAGGGGCGAAAGGTGGCTTCTCCCGGCTACTCTCGGCTATTTCCGTCGGTTCTACCGTCGATTTTTAAAGCTCTCCACCGCAAGAAAAAGAAATTCAAAGAAACTCATTCTATAAAGTTGTCAGAGATACATAAGTTTAAAAATTTATCAATTTTCTCCGTTCATTTTAATCCTTCAGATGGAATTAAGCGACTTAATTCTTTTATTAGAGTAAATTCCTCTCCATTCCATAGCGGGCACTTTATTATATCGTTATATACTTCATTCCACACAGAAGGAATTAAAAAGATGATTATTTTTCCGAACGCTTGTAAGCTACGCTCGTGCTACGATTATCGTCCGACACTATCAGTTTCTTTTCATTCAATTTTTCTTTGCGGGGCTGTTAATCTCTTAAATCTTCGGACACCGGGTGCACCTACCTTCGATGCTCCTTCGATTACGAATAAATCACAAAAGTAATTGTCCGGAAAGCGACGCAGAAGCTTCCGTCGATGCATGGACTTCTTGCAATTAAACACTATACACTTCCTGCTCGTGCCCCCAAAACACGACGTACGGACTTTCGAATGACTACTATTTGCAGTCTACTAGGCGCGCAACGAGAGATACGCAATGTGAATTATCGTTTATTATTACTAATTATTCTCTGACGAGCACTCGTGTGTTCTCTCTCTCTCTCTCTCTCTCTCTCTCTCTCTCTCTCTCTCTCTCTCTTTCTTTCTCTCTATCACTCTCAAGAATTGTAAAATTAAGGAACCCGTGGTCCTCTATATACACACACACTAGTGATTCCCATTTGTTTAATCGTTTACCGTATACCGAGAAACGCGCACGAGAGCGACACACATAGTATTGCGACACACGTGCGTCAATGCACCGCCGCCGATGTTGATTATGTAATTTCGATTGATAAAGTCACGGGATAACACCACCGGACGAGCAGATTTCTCCGTTTTGATTTATCCGGCATACGAAAATAGTAGTAATAACGTCGCGTAATTAAATATTCTCGACTATCGCACGTGTGTCCCGATACTTTACCGCCTCTCTCTGTCTTTCTTTCTCTCTCTCTCTCTCTCTTTCTTTCTCTCTCTCTTTCTCTCCTCTCTCGTAGCGCATATATTTATTATATATAGTATAAACATTTGTTCTCGCGCACTTAACGCACCACTGTCTCCCACCGTACAGTCACGAGATACGGAAACGTCATCCAGCATCCGGTAAGTGCAACGATCGCAACGTAAAGCTGGGAAAGAGTTCTCGCTTGCGCTCGCATGGACAGTCGAACGAAACTCTAATCAGTCGATGTGTGGTACAAGCGCGTCCGCTCCCGTCCGGCAATTGCTTACTAGTTATATATAATACGTATAACATTTTGATTAAGTGACACGTGTCGTGTAACGCGTGCAATCTCACGAGGGAAACCGTCTTATCGAGAAAGGATGAAAAACATTGTGGCGTGTCATAAAGTCGAACAATCCGCGTTAAAGACCGATTTAAGATCAGTTCGGAAACAGTGAGCTGAAGCTTCTACCTCGCGAAGAGAAATCAAAGCGGCAACGTAAGAGCACACGTTCAACAAGAGAATATTAGATCATCTGAAGATCTGAATATTCAATTATATTGGAGGATCAGACCTGATCTGTACTCGGCTTGCGTGGATCAAATTCTTTTCTTCGCGCGTTCGTCATTAAGCGCTCAATGTACCGTATAAAGTGGAGGCGAGTCATTTGAAATAGATTAGTTATCTTTTTGTACGAGTTATAAAAGTTGAATCGCATTTGCAATCAGAAAGATCGAAAAACGTAAAGCTCTTGGTTTCTGATAGCATGACGACATATACCACATTATGATCTCTAATACGTCTTCGCTTGACGGAAAACGCGAAGAAAGACATCTGAATCAATTGAGTTAAAATAAACCAAAGGTGCCGCGCTGTTATCTTGTCGATAAAATTGTTTCCGGCTTGTTCGAAAACCATCTTTTGGGATTGTCACTTCTTTGCATTGTCTTATCGATACGTCGGAACGACTTGAAAACGGTCATTAAAATGTAAATATTATTACTGTTATTATTATAATATTATTATTAATATTATTATATTATTATTATTATTATTATTATTCATATTCTCTCTCTATAAGTCACACTGAATTACGTATTCTTCGGTAGAGCGTGGAAGATGCCTGCAATGTTCGGAGCACCTGTGCGGTAATCTATTATATATTAATATGTATATTTATATATATATATATATGTATACCTGTGTGTAATAATTGTAGCGATATTTCGAACGTAAAGAAAGTTTTACCGCGACCCTTTCCACCTAATTTCCGCTTGGCGTCGTTAAGTTCCTGAATGTACGTATATATAGATATTTGATTGCCGTGACACGTCAGCTCGTTTTCACCTATGCGAATTGGACGTGGTGAGATTTCACTTTTTGCTTGTTAATTGTCGCTCGTCCGGATTTTTTGCGTACCGACTCCGCGAGTCGCGCGGGTCGGAACAACTACGTTCGTGAGATCTTATGGCACACCGCTACGTATTAATCGATCGATCACATTTCTTTGTCATACATATACTCTCTGTAATCATTACAAAATTATCTACGTCGTATCTAACTTTGCGTATACCAAACGAGCGTTCGTATGTTACGAGTTATGAGAATCGGTAGAGAAGCGTTTAGGTACATAAATTCGTAAAAAAGAAATGAGATAAAATAAAATAAAGAATAGAGATTCTCCTATTCCGTCGAAAGTAAAGCAACTCGAAATCGAGACGAATATATTATAAAGACATTTTAAAGAATCACGAGCCCGCCTTACACGAAGAAATTCAACAAGTCAACAGTCGCGGATTCCGCGTGCGAAATTTTCAAAAAGAAGTAGGTACCTTGGTACAAGGCGAGCTTTGATTTTCGCTCAGTATTATAATTCATTTTGTTTTACCTACGATGCGTGTGTCGTTAACGCTCGATTATCGTATACGTGCAATTATCGAATTAATTGATTTTTGACAATTTCGAAGGCGCTAGCGTCACCGTAATCAATGACAAATCGAAGAGTATCACAAAGGGAATATAGACATATGTATTATAATATGCAGAATATGCACCAATCAGGGTGGATGCACTCTCGTAATACCGATATCCGTATACCTTCGTCGTGACGCGAGGATGAGTTTTAAAGAAACATTTATCTTTTAACAAAAATAATATCCCGGCTGTGCGTTCAGTTTAACATTTTTACAGTCCAGCTAACCAAAGACATTGCCTATGCAAGCAAACTTATGAATCACTCTGTAGTACGTCGTTACTCTCCTACCACATCTCTCCCTGACTACTCTCTCGCCGCTACCTATCTCCCCTCCAGCCTTTCTTAGGGGTCCTGCACCTCCTCTCAGGTTTATTTCCACTCCTTGAGGAGGCAGCCCCTCCTCGGGCTACCGGCACGATACACAAAAACGGTCAGACTCCGATTCGAAGGTCGGCGAGTGTTTCATTGGCGTAGCAGGTAGCTACTACGATTTAAAAAAAATAATAAAAAAGGAATACGTTTTTAAACAGGTAAACAGTCGGACGGGCTTCGATGCACAAATGCGCAACGCCGGCGTATCCCGCAAAAACAAAGGGCAATGGTGATTCACTTGCACCGTCAGCCGCACCATAGCAACCTTTTATAAAATCTCGAAATGCTGAATTATTGTAGCATTTCTGAAATATTGGAAAAATCGAGAAAACTTGTCTCTCGTCTCGCGGAAAACATAACGATACATAATTATGACTTAATATAATGCAATTAGTAGAACGGAAGGGTTAAATGCAAGTGTGATTCATGTAGATCCCAACTCCTTAAGGGATCAGAAAAATTAATGTATATTTCATTCTTTCAGGTTCCTAGTTTCTCCGCTGTTACGTTCAATTCTTCGACTGAAGGCTCGCTGCTCCATAGATCGGGAATCCGCGATACGAATCCACATATCAATTCGTCAAGCTGTCACCGAAGCGTTTTTCCACGAACGATGGATGCCTGCCGGAATCGTTTCGACAATTATTAAATTCAAGGGACAACGCGTTGTCAGACACGTCGATCGCGGAGTCGTACGTCCGCGTTGAATTACAACGCAAACCGATAAACGTCGCGTTAAATTTGCAATAATGTTGCGAATAACCCGGGCACAATGCGCCAATTGTTTACGCTCTGACAAACAACAGCGGCCCCGGCGGAGCACGACAAAGGAACGGCGGGCCGCTCGATTAAAATAATAGCGCGCCGGCGGGCGCGATGCGTCGCGGTGTCAATTTTCGCGTCGTCCCGCGCCGCGAACTTCGAGATACGGTAAAACGCGCGTAACGGGGAGTAATAAAACGATTAACGTTTGCGGCGCGTTTCGCCGGGCGAGCGATTAACCTGTTGCTGTTGGTTTATTCATCCCGTCCGGAATTGGGTGAGACGACGAAACTACAGCGACCTAGCGAACTAATCTACTAGTATGCAAACGCCGCCGCCAGCGAGAGTCCTTTGCATAGCAGTCCTTCGGCGTTGCCCGGCCCGTCCCACCGACTCGTAATAACAGCCAGACGGTAGTAATCGCCGCCTCACGCACACAGCATCCCGCCAAGACGCAGGTTACGTAGATCTCCAGGTCGAGCGATCGTCAAGTTGTTAGTGACAACGAGACGTACGGTAGCGCGCGGCTCTGATCCTTTATTTCTTGGTCCGATTCCTCCTTGGTAGCTTCCTTCGTCCCCTCCCAATTCTTCATTTTTAATCTCTTTGATAAGCAGTATTTTCCGGTTGTCATCTAGATTGTCATCTAGATGCGAAGTTTTCATCTAGATGTTCATCTAGATGAAAATCAAAATGAAAAATTCGCATCAAGATGACAATCTAGATAATCTAGATGTCATGTAGATGCGAATTTTTCATTTAATTTTCATCTACATGAAAATGCTGATGAAAAATTCGCATCTAGATGACAATCTGAATAATTTCATCTAAATACCGGAAAACACTGTTGATAAGTATTTATTGCTATTCTTCGAAAGCTCAAGTTTCCATTCCAATAAATTTTGCTATTCCAAAAGTGACACACACACACAACAATTCTTATACACAAAATAACAATTCAAGACAATTAAGAGTCCAGCGCTGTAATTATTGCGCAAACATTAAATAATATTCTTTAAAATTTCAAAACATATGAAATTATTAATCTAATAATACTAATATACAGGTGTTATACAAAAATTAACCGGACGTTTCGACTCTTGTTCGAGTCATTTTCAACGATAAAAACTATAAAAATAGATGTACAATCTCACATAATTCATGTGATGAGGACAAAGATGTTTGAAATCTGTCGTTCACCTCGGTTTGTAAGTCGGGTGAGATTAATCTGGTCCATAGTTGCCACAAGAATTCACAAGACGCAGAAAACTCAAGAAATGGATTATCAATCTAGTTGATCGAAATAATGTAATTAAAAAGTCAAATAAATTATTTTAACACAAGTCAGTCAAAAGACAGTCATTTATTAAGACCTCGTCACGTTAAAAGATGTCACGACCGTGAGTTGAAGACAAAAAAAATGATTATACAATTCTTATACATTCTTACTGATCAAGACGGAGATTTTGATGTATCTGATGACTCCAGTACATGTTTTTTGTCCAGGAGAAAATTTCTCAATCCCCTTTTTGAGAAAAGACTCACAGATCAATAATTGTATATAAAACTTAACGAAACTTGATAAAATAACGACGACTTTAGCCTAATATCAGCGAGCCAGGATTCACCGCGGATTAATGTTCTCCAGCTGAACGACCCAAGAGCGGTGCGTGCGGGAAACCGCGTCGCGCCGAAGGGAGGACCGGCGCGGCGCGCAAGTCCGGGCAGTCCGATCCCGGCGAATTTCGTCGTGCTTGTTTAGATTTCTCCGTTATGTGTTGCATAATCCCCCGTGACCGGGTCTCGGGGTGGAGCAACAAGAAAAGGGGAAAAGAAAGAAAGAAGCTACGGAAGAACCGCGAGCGGGAGCGTGGACGGAGGGGGCGAGGGAGGGACAAGAAAGAAAAACAAAGTTCGCGGAGAGCAGGAAGTGGCTCGCGTAAAAAGAAAAGCCCCGGTAGCTCGTCCGCGAGCGAAGAGAGCGGAGTGGAGTAGTAGGCCAAGTGGCAGGAACTTCCCCGGAGCCGCGCGCGCGAGTCTCTTCCGCGAGGCCAAGAGAAAGAGAAAGAGAGATGGAGAGAGGGAAAGGGAGGAGGGAGAGAGGTATCTTTTATTTCGTTCGAGGGAGTAACTGTCAGCCGGTATTTCGCGGAGGCAAAATAAAGTATAAAGGGTGCGCACCGGTGCACCGTGAGGTGTATACGAACCGCACGAGACGACGGTGCAGCGAGAGCGACGGTGGGACGTGGTGGGACCTTCGATATCCCTCCGATCAGTAGCGGATTTAGCATACGTGGAGCCCTAAAGCGCGGAGGATCGATCAGCGAAGGAAAGATATGCGTGGATCTTCATCGTTAAATGATAATCGATATATCGTTCCTTTATGATCACTGTAATCAACAATGAACGTAAAATGTGCGATATAATTACGAATAATGTAAGGAAGAAAAATCTATTGAACCTAGAAAAGATATGAAAATATCAGACGTGTTCACAGGAATCGTATTTTTTATTATTACAAATATTTTGTGAGTAGAGAGATCTGCTCTTGGAAATTTATCTGTCTTGTATAACAAACGCGAAGCTGTCGAGCTCCTTACAGCATGGGGCTTAAAACGTGCATCTCGCGCCCCTATCAGGAGGTTTGCCACCAATTTTGATCGTCTCGACCGCTTCTTTCTTTCTTTCCGCTCCTTTGCATTGCGCGTTTCTCTCTCTCTCTCTCTCTTTATCTTTCTCTCTCTCTATCTGCGGTCCTTCGTATCGTTTTCTCTTTCTCTCACGATACCTCCGTCCCTCCTTCCTCTCCCTATCCCACGATACTCGCAGACGCTTCTGGCAGACGAAACGCGTTTTGTTCTCAACTTCCTCGATCGCGCCTTCCGGACCGCGCACAAATTCGCGAGATCCGCAACGCGGGTACCGTCGCATTTGGTTTGCATTCGTACGTGCTGGCTGTCGATTCTCGTAGATGTAGCGAGGAGAGGCGACTACTGTTGAACACATGCTGTATTAAGATTCTTCGATTCTGCGAATCTCCGGATCTTTTGACCCTATCGTCAGTGGCTACTCATATTCCGGGATCTGTTACTTCCCAGATATTTGGTTTGAAATAATTTCTTGGTGCAAAAGATTAAGGTCGAACCGTCGAGACTTCAAACTGAGTTTCCTTATCGTTATCTTCGAAAAAGACAAACGGCACGATCATTTGTGCGACGGTTGACGTCACGTTGCGTACGGTCCGACGATGCACCGTAGATGCAATCGGCGGTATCGCGCATCGGAATGTTTTTTTCGAAGATCCTTCACTCGTTCTTGTTGAAGAGGAATTTCGTTCATGTGGCCGCGAGGGTCGCGAGGGGAGAGAGGCCCAGAGAAAGAGAGAACCGCGAGAGGGGCTCTCTCCTCTGTCGTAGCCGCGCCACGCTCATAAGAGCCGTCGCGACGGTCGTCGTGCCAAGTTCATGAACCTTGAACCCCGCTTTTGCCCGCCGACTCGTTTCGAGAGATGCCCGCGTGGTTGGCGATCCGTCGGTGATTAGGTTTTCGGCCAACTAACGCCGTTCCCCAACATCGACTCGCTCGCTGGACGCCCTCGTTGCACATAGGACCTCAAACGTTACAACTGATGAAATATGTCCAATTTAGGGGAGCAAAAATCCTGGTCGTATTTTCATTTTAGGATTATTTAGTTTAAGCAGTATATTAATCGATGAAATTCAGATTCAAAAGGAAAACACGTGTGTTATACTTCTTAAATATTGAACAGATTTTATATTCTAACATGTCTCATCTCGACGGGCAGGATAATGCTCTCGATTGCGAGTACTTACTCTCGGCGTACTTTTCGAGTACGTTCGCTTACTTGACCTACGTAACGCCGTTCGAGTCCACCTGTACGTCTTTCAGATCGTCTCGCTTCGCGACGCAGCTACGTCGAGAAGAAGCGTGACGCGGTGGCCTCGAGAAATACAAGAACGCTACGAAAACAATGATGTAAGTTACGAGGAGAGCTTTATCTCGGTTTGACTTGGATGCACCAAGCCTCTTCACGTCTACGTCGTTGGCTACTGAGCTCTTGCCGCTAAAAAATTAGACGTCGTTAAACCACGCCGTATTTTTCCTCTTGCCATTTCTCTCCATCTTCGTCCTTAGAGAAGGGCGACAGACTGTCCCAGTTGTCAGTGTTATCTTGTGTACATGACTCCCCCCTCTCCCCCATAGAAATACAGCCTCCGTGGCCGCTCTCCTACATTTTCGTCGTTTGCGGCGTCGCTGGTCCGACCGGTAGACCCCCGACGAGACCGCGAGATTGAGAAACGCTGGTCGTGGGGA
This sequence comes from Aphaenogaster ashmeadi, assembly GCA_003063805.1. Classification (NCBI taxonomy): domain Eukaryota; kingdom Metazoa; phylum Arthropoda; class Insecta; order Hymenoptera; family Formicidae; genus Aphaenogaster; species Aphaenogaster ashmeadi. Next base: position 16,180 of record NJRQ01000923.1, read on the forward strand.
ACGAGACGGGCCGGCTCAAGGCCGCGCCGTGGTCCCACTCCCCCGCCAACCACCAAGTCCGAGTCAAGGGCGTTTCTCCCACCGCACGGCACCGAGTTATGAGCAGCCGGGGGGACCCGAGAGAGGATCTCGTCTCTCTCCTTTGCGATACCCCCTTAACTCCCCCCTAGCCTGGCGCGCCTCCTCTCCTCATCCATCGCGGTTCTGCCCCCCGTCTCACTTTCGCCTCGCGTGGTCCATATAGCGAACGCGTAATTCTCCCTCTTTCTCTCTCTCTCATTCTCTTTCTCCTTCTCTCGTCGTCCTCTTCGCTCCCGTCTGTATTTTCACGCGACGGCGAGATGACGACCGAGTCTCGGCTTTAACTACGCGAACTTCGTATTGTCATTGTGCGGAATGCCTTTTAAGAACGTCCTCGTGATTCGACGCGCGCGGTTTATCGCCAGGCGATTCGAATCGCCGTAATCTCGGTGAGGTCAGATATTTCGGTATCGTCGAAGAGCTTAGGAGCTCTCTGGAAGATAGTTCTTTATACAGATTGGATACCATGAAAGCGAAATAACTGATGTAGGTATATTTCTTGGTATTTACGGTAAAATAAACTCACCGAAATTGAACGCGGAATGATAAAATTCGCAATCCAATCTTGCTACGTCGACTTCAAATTAATCAAAGGGTTCCAATCCAGTTGACCTTAATTCAATTATCCGTAGACTCTTTGTTCTGTATTTATTTCCCAAAGAATTCTAACGACTAGAGTAAACAATTGTAAATGATAATTTATGAGTAAAAAAATCATCTGACTCTCTCTCTATCTCTCTTTAAGACTGCTGACGGCTGTTTCGCACGGAACTTCTGGTACCAGACTCTAGATCCTGTTGATTCTACGAGCGCTAATTTTTTTTTTTAATGAGATTTAATGAGATCGACTCGCGAGATCGATCCAGAGTTTCAGGACAAACGGAGTTTTGCTACGAAATGAAAACTATTATCTATCTCGCCGCGACGTGTTATACCGAGTGGCTTGATCGGAAGTTCCACGGCGCATAATAATTTCCTCTCGTTCCCGTCGAGCCGGGGCACGGACGCTCAAAACAGTCGGAGTCATACTTCATGATCGCTGATATCGCCTCTTCGCCGTGCCGCCGGCTGGATTCTTCTCTCTCTCTCTCTCTCTCTCTCCTTCTCTCTCTTCCCCGGTCAACATTCTTCATCTCCGCCGAGTCCCAACGGGTTTTCGGGCATGCATGATGATCCATCATTCTTCGCACCGTTCCGATACCCGGCTGCTCCTTGTCCTTCGGCTTGCTTGCTCGCTTGCTTGCATTTCGCGGCGCGACGCGCGCCGACCGTCCAGCGAACTGCAGCTCATTGCTCCTCTACGGTAATCCGCCGTACAATAATAGTTAATCCCTGTTTGCGAGCCACATACCTCATCTTAAAAGCTTTCTGCGTTTGCCTTACCCAGTTTTGAACCGCACCAATATTAACCGAGAACGCTACAAACGAAAATTTTTATATCATTTTTTATGAAATGAAAGCTTGAAATTTTGACATGCGCATAAACAAATTCTACTCTCTGATGTTATGTTAATACAATCATCTGATTCAAAAAGATACGCATTTCAAACAAAGAAACATGATTTTATTTAGCGATAATTTTACTACCCTCTTAATAAAAAATTTAATATTTCATAATTATAATGACGATAATATGTATAAAAATATTAATTAGCTTGCGTGTACTCGACAAAGATAATTTAAAAGTCCCATAGCTGATCCGCGAATAAATTTGGGAGTTTCTCTTGATATAGTTGACGTTTACGGGTTTCCAGCTCACAATCAGTATTAAAAGTTGTATTTGCAACAAAAGTGGACTTAATTGGTTCCTCTTGTACCACGCAACAAAGCGGTTCCAAAAACAGCGTATATCATTCGCGTTGCTGAAAAATAAATCTACCATCCCGCCCCGGCGGCGATGAATAAAATATATATCAGGTGCCTCTTTATCTTTTTTTTTTTTTTTGTAATTTTCGGTGCATTCGTTCTTGCATCACACACTCCGCGACCACCACGGGCACCACGCGATGCGGGGCTTCATTCAAGGACACAATATTCAGAAACCGAAAGTGCGATCACGCGAAAATCTAACGTCTCGCCGAACCGGTCTAACCGGATTCGGCGTGTACGCGGCTGGTTAAGATGGTACGCCGATCGGTGAGCCGCGTAAACTCGTTCCTCGTCATTTTTGGCAATAACTACATTAGCTGCTTGGCCGAGATGCGAGCGTGAATCAAATTGCTGTCGCCGTGATTCTCGCCGTCAGTGCCGTGTCATCGGGCCGACGCCTCTGTGTCACGTTTTACAAAGAGCCCAGCGATTAGCGTCGAAGATGAGCGGTGGAGCGGCGATTCCGATAAGAAACGCCGCAGAATCGATAGCGCCGTGAGCTGCACATACGTCAATCGGCAACTCTAATATTTCGTTAATAATATAAAACGTTTAAAACGTTTTCTCTCTCGTCTTGGAAATATGTATATCACGCGGAAATTAGTATCCGACGTTCTCCTTCGCGCGTGCAATTATCCCCCGTAATTATTCGGCGCGCGTGATTCTTTCAAAATTATTCGCCGCGTAATTTTCCTAAATTACTCAAAATTGCTCGATTTGTTTGTCGTAAAAGGCAAAGTCGCGGGTAACCCCCGACACTTTTCACTTCGCCTTTCCTTTGACAGCGCGAGCTCTCTTGGCTATCTCAATTTGATCTTTTTACAGTCCTCGTATGGGCGGGATTCACTTGTGCCGCGGCTGTGGTCGTGAAGTTGGAAAGTCAAGTGCAGTCGGGCAGCTTCTACGCAGAGAGACGACAGAGTTTCTCAAACACAGCGCGCGGCTTTCTCTCTCTGTATTTCTCTCTCGCTTCCCCTCTATCTCTTTCCGTTCCCCCCTCTCTCTCTCACTCTCTCTCTCTCTCTCTCTCTCTCGTGTGTTTATAGGCCGCTCAAACTTTTGCATCGATCGAACGTATTATAGCTTAACAGTTCTCCAGACTGAAGCACGCTTCAGATGATCGCCTCTCGCTTCCCTTCGAGTAACTACTTAAACGCTCCGTTTTCGCTGCCGTGCAAGAAGAGTAATGCAAAAAGTAACCGACAAAAGTGACGACGTTATTTCCCGCACTGACGAACGAGCCAAATTTACATATCGCATCTCTTCCTCTTACTCGCGCCCTCAGATATACGCGGAAACCTCTCGGTCTTCCGGGGATAATGGACGGTACATTGTCGTATTTGCATGTTTACGGTTTAACAAGTGAAAGACTGGATATTCTCGAAACAGATTATTCTCTTTTGTCGAATATTAGTACATTTTAAATACAACGATAATCGACTTGCGTCGCGCGTTCAAAGTATATAAATTCTATAATTCAATTTTGAAGAATGATCATTTCTAGTCCTCTATTTTCGCCGATTGGCCATTCGCGGTAAAACGAGAACCACTGGCAGGTCGTGCTCGCGCGAACGAGAGCAAGTGGCTTCTGTGTTCGCATGAACGAGATTTTAACGTACGGCTCTGCTGGATTTGATGAAGTTTGGCGGATAAGAAGGCGCGCACAGGTGCGTACATCATAAGCGGTGCTCTGTAAAATTCGTTGCAAATAATCCAAATCAAGGTTGCCGCGGACAAGCGCGGTTCTGACAAGCAGCCGTGATCTGACGTGCCCGTGCAAAACTGGTTGCACCGCGCGAGAGACGGACTGTTTCCGACGGTTGGTTGGTTGGTCGGTCGGTCGGTCGGTCTCTCAAATTTACGACCACGCTTGAAATTTATTCTCCGCGCGTCGTAGACCCGATAAAGCCGATCCCAAAATCGCGCCGTTGAAATTTCGCGACGCCGAGGTGAGGCTGGAAGTTTCGGCAGAGAATCCAGTAAAAATTTTCAATAATTTTCAGTCGCTCGACTCCAGATTATAAGTAAGATATTAATTCAAGATGTTAATTTTGTTGTTCATATAAGGCGAACCTTTAAAATATGCAAGTAGACAGCAATTTACAATATTAAGTGTTTGTGTCTTAAGATTGTTTGTTGTACTTCAGGTTTATGAACTGATGCGAGAGAGAGAAATATCCTCGTTGATCATTGACTCATCCGTAAAAACAACAGAAAAACGAAAATGAGAATAAGAACTCAGACGAAGAAATTGGACAACTTAAAATAAATGTGCAGAAGATGCGACCGCAGAGAGAACAACATAATTGCCAGCTGAAACAAAACAATAATTATATAGTGGCGCTGTTTACCGAGACATTGTGTTTTTCATTGCGCTACTTTCTAATTGACGGCGAAATACCAAAGAAACCGAAAGTTAAACATGCAAGTTATGCAAGTTTGAAATTAAGCTAATGCACTTTTACTTCATATTAACTCGAAATTCTTTGATCTTTAGCTTCTTTTAAAGTCCTGTCCTTAATTTATCTCAGAAAAATTACTATTATATAAAGTTCTTTTAGATTTTTATATATACATATATATCTATAAAACGTTCATCGAAATAAAAATTATACTGCTAAATTTTGGAGAATTTATTATACGAGTGAAATGATGTCTCGGTAAACACACCATGAGGAGTTTAACGGAAAGTAACGGGGGTTGCGTTTGAAGATGTGCGCTCCTCTGGTATTATTTGTATATTTTATTTGTATAAAAAAGGTGAAAAAAAAATGAAAAACAGAACACGCTCGGAGCATAGACGCGGGACCGTTTCGTGACGAACAGCCACACTTGTTGATTAATATAATATATACGCGCGTATGTGTAATATGTATACATGTACATATACAATATATATATATATGTATATATATTAATATATATATAGATATATTGCTAAGTTGGCGAATCGCGAACGGGGATGTACAGGGTGGAAATCGGACGGGATTTGGAAGCTGTGTCAGAGAGAAATAAGTCAGAGGAGGAGAGCGGAGAGCGAAGGGGAGAGGAGAACAAAGGATATACACGGTGATATATCTTTGGGAACACTGTCGGTTCGAACAGAATCGGACCCGCGCCGCCGAGACACTCGTCAGTCACAAAATATATGAGACGAATTGATTTCTTTCACTCTTCCCACTCCCTAAATTACTATTAGGAACCTGGTTCCGCCGTAACGTTGCAGCGAAAACTCTGCGCCCAAGATCCAGCCGAGTTAACTGTTGGAGCCAAAACTCGCGGTTCTGCGATTTGACATAATCTCGTAATTACGAAAGTAACGATTTACGGCAAAAGCGACGACGATAACATGTATCGCTGGATATTGCAAACAGAAATTGAGTTAAATCGGCTGTTACAAAAGATAAAACCAAAAAGCGTTATAATTAATACCTATTCCGAAAACTTTTTGACAATTGAGTATTTCGGTAACACAGATCTCCAAGTCAAGCGCGAAAACTTAACTACGTAACTTAAGGATAGAAGGGCAACGAAAACAAACCAAACTCGGAAGTCGGCGCTTTTAACAAAATATATTTACGTGGCGTTATAAAATATATGTTTCGTGCACGCAGAAAGCATTTAATTTCGCTGCGCACTATTCATAGTTTCCCTAATGGCTGCTGCTTAATGGCTGATATTTCCACGGAGAACATCGTTGTCTCTAAAGAGCCTCGCCGAAAATGTAACATCATTCTCAACAATTTATCGTACCGTCAAACATGAATCAAGAGGTATACCACCGGCAATATAATTAGGGAAGTTGCGCCGCGAATAAATTTGCATGCTAAACGACGAAAAACGAGGTAAGGTCGATCTTGGCGCAGTATTTCGCTGCTCGCGTATATACTTGTAAATAATGGTATATGCATCACCGCGGCGCTTGGCGCGCCGCGTGATCTCTGTTTCTTTTACAATTGTGATCGGGCGAGTCTGTATATGTAGGTATGTGTGTGTACATATATAAATCTACATAAATAAGAAACGAGCTACGTCTGCGTTGAAAACGTCGCCCAAGAAGCGCCCGCCGATTTCTTTTCGGTATCCTTTAAAAATTAATTAACCTTCGTTCTCAAATTGCACATCATAAAAATTAAACTGAGCGAACAGAAATCGGAGGAAGTAGAAATCAAGAATTTTTCAGACAACAAAAAATCGTTTAACCTCGCCGATTAGAGATATCATAAAATTCGTCATCGACGAAAATGCACTTCCATCGGCCTCTTTTTGATTCGTTTCTCTTTTTCGCAGGGAAGTAATTTTCGTATTACGGAATAAGGCGAGTTTTCGGTGTTAACGGACCTACGTGAGCACGCAATGTAACAATTTGCGGCTCGTAACTGGACATATATGCTGCACGTACAATGCCGCACGCGCTAAACGGCGCCATTTAATATTTGCAAATTCGCGTGCTTTCCTCCCAACGTGTTCAACGCATCACGGCACGATCCTAAGTATACTTATGCACATCTGTGAAACGTATTGCACCTGCGTCGGCGTTCGCATTCGAGGACTTTTCTTCCTTTTCTTTTAAAGCTAAATTTTGAAAGCGAGATCTCATGTATACGGGGGAACGTATGCGAACACCCGTTTATATTTCTTTCGCGCGCATCGCGTTCTCCCGTCCGCATAAATTAACGTTCTCGGAGGTTCGTCTCTCTTTCTCTCTCTCTCTCTCTCTCTCTCTCTCTCTCCTCCTGCAAAAAGTCGGTCGATTGAAAGAAACTGTCCGCGCGAAAGTCGTTCTATAAAATTCAATTCCTAATCACCAAAGATTTAAAGTTTAAGATCAAATTTAGGAAAGTTTTGATTTATATTCATATTCCTCCTCCTATCCTTATTATATTAAGATCACTTTGTATTCCTTACGAGCGATACGAAGTAATCCTTTCGAAACCGGATGCACCAACGTCACATGAAGCTAAATTTAGTAAATTTTCTTTCTCTGTGTCTACAGTATAGACAAGATCATAATTAAAAGAAAAAACTGGCAGGCTTACTTAACCGGTACAAGCAGGCCTTATCTCTTTCTGTAGAATAAAGCGAAATAATCGAGTATTTAATGTGAAAATAAAACAGAATATTCAGTATAGCGTATCTTAATTCTGATTATAGGATTAAGTTAATCACTTTAGAAGAATTAAAAACGAGAGGGAATAGAAAAAACTTGGACTTTATTTTTCAATCCTGACTTGAAGGACATACGCAGCTTTATAGAACGAGTTCCTATCGGTTTTCTTCTAATCCATCCGCTTTTTTGCGGAGCCTCTGAAAACAAAATGAGCTCGAATGATTATGTACGGAACGTCGGATGCGCCACCCTGTCGGTGGGGTACGGCCCGTTTGAGGGCGCGTGCCCTGAGTCTTACAAGGGGAAAGAGAAAACAATAATTTACATATATATATATCATTAGGTAATATTATATATATATAAAGCTTAAACCTAATCTATGTTGAGCATTCGGTGAACGACGAGAGTGACGCAGCCTGTGGTAAGCGCGTTGCCTCTTTTTCTACACACGTCTCTGAAAGCACACATCCGACTATAAAAGGAAAAAACAAAAAATAAAGAAGAAAGAAGAACCAAAAAGAAACAAGATCGCTTGTTTTGTCGTTTACGTATACGGATACACGATCGCGCGTTTACCGTCGGAATTCGTCGCGAGCTGAACGTCCTTTGGAATTTGTTCATGCATCCTACCTTGTCGCGACATGGACGCGCAAGGAAAACTGGCCGAGTCCATTTTTTTTTACGATAAACGAGAACGAATAAGTTTCCACTCGCGGATTACTCCGGACTACTACTGGACCTGCGTGAACACCTTCGAATCCACGAAAGCTCGTTGTTAAACCAAGCGTAGAGTAATGCGGGACATCTTATCTCCGAAACTGACTAACTGGACTCGCGACGTTTTTGTTGCGCGTCTACAAAAGAGCAACGAGTGACGGACAAAGGAGGTAGACACTGGCGTCGAGGTGATAGACGAGGGCCGTTATTGCAAAATAGTAAATCGATTGACGGACACTGCGACGGTGATTCTCCCTAGTCTTTGCGATTCGAAGGAAGCTGGAGACGAGAGAGAGAGAGAGAGAAAGAGAGCGGCATTCGCGAGGTAATCGCGATATCCAACTCCGAGAAAGCTGGCTGACGCGTAATTCCAACGTAGGATCAAATGAAATTAAGCGGATGTTTCATGTCGTTAGTGGTCGTTATCACAGTACATCGCCGATTCTACTTAATACGTGTGCCTTGCTCTCTCCTCCTATCTCTCACTCCTTTTCCCTCCTTTTCTGCCGTCAATCGAAATGGCACCGCGCAACCTTCCGACATCGTCGTCTAACCACCCGAACCAGTTTCGCTCGCAGGCACGGGCGAGATGATGATTTTTCGCGGTCTGAAGCTAATAACATTTAGAGAACCGAAGCGAGGAAATATATCTCGCATTCCTTTCTTCTCGCTCATCCTTCTTCCGAAAAATAAACGGATACTCCTACAATCTAATTCAGTGGTTTTTTCCCGAACAGTCTTAAGTCGCATTTAGTTTCTTCGTATAAATTCATCCCTGCTCGCCAACAGCTCGCCACAAAGTCCTGCGGTCTCGCGCGTATGCGGAACTTAAAGTACGAAGTAACGTCCCTGTCATTCGGCCAGAAAACAACTCTGGACCCTCCCCTCCTCTTTGCAAAGTACATCTTGCAATATGCATATAAAATATTTATATATATAATATATATATAAAAGAGATTAAAAAAACACCAATCCGACATCGCTTCCTCTTCGTTCGCGACACTCGAATATACGTATTGTTATATCACACGGCGGATTTTGTGACTGCGAGATTAGAATATAATAAGCATAAGCACTAATAGTCAACTAATATCGATAGTAGCATATAAAAAAAAGAGACTTCTTGTCGGATATGAAAACAGAGTGAGAGAAGTTCGTACAGTCGATACAGCGCAATAAAAACAAAGATGATCAAAACTCTGTCATACTAAAAGAAATGCACCATACGCAATATCTCTCTTGTATAAAACTTAATAGTTAATAATAATATAATAATTATATATAATAGTAATAATAATATTAATAATAATAAAATAATATAGTAATAATAATAAGATATAATGATACACTTGTGTCGAGTACTTCGTATAGTAATAATAATATAAAGAAAACAAGTATCTGTTTTTATCTACACATTGTCTACAACAGTTATTATTTCTTTTTTCGTACTTCACATTTTTTCGGTTTACGCGATTCTCAATCGCGATCGAACCCAATTCTCGATATATAAATGTTTTGACTCGTTAGAGAGAAAGAAGATCACGTTGGGAAACGTATGTGCGCGTGTCTCTCCCTTTTCCTCTCTTTTTTTCTCTAAGCTTAGCCTGTTATGTTAATATGTTTATGTATGTGTGTATCTTTGTGTAATCGGTTATTTTCGTTATCACGGATTCCTTTAAGGTACAATCGGCCGTGCGCATGAATAAGTTTGAAATGTTGTCAACGCGTTCTTTTCCCTTTTATTGCGGTTTCTCCACTTTTTCGAGAAAAACTCCCTACTTCGTGCGCTGCTCTTTCCAGCGTTACTGCACGGTTTGCGGGTAACGTTCCCCGCGGCGAGTTTTACCGATCGAATTAAACGAGACCATAGTTGCGATCTCCGATTTGACATAAATTGGACCGAAGGAGAAGTGCATACAAGCGCCGGCCACTAATTATTAGAAATTTGGAGCAAAAATTTTTGCCGAAAATGATCTAATTTTGATCGTTTAATTTAAAATGTTTAATTTCTTGTACGTTGTAAATTAGTACTCGCGATTGTACATTTTATATCGCAAGTGTTATTGTGTGCTGGGCACTCGTTAGCTAAACAGTAAGTTTTTAACGTTTTCTGTCTCGTAGAGAGATAAAATGTGAAAGACAGATTAATTTTAACGACCAAAATGTACGAAATATATATGATTAAATATTTTTAGAAGCAAAACTTTAATTGCCTTGGAAAATAAAAAAAAGAAAATAATGTAACATAAAAAATATGTTTTATGACAGTGCACGAATGCATCTGTAAAACAGTTCCAGTTTTTATTTAGGTCTTTTCTTGTTTTTGTGATAATATAAATCACTAATATGTTATTCACGAAAGACAAGAAACATATTCCGGACATTGACATTTATCCGATCGATAAAAATATCCTGCCTTTAATAACGAGCGAAACATGTAAATAAGAACAGATGTTCACAGCAAAAATTAATTACTATGAATCTTCAATTGAGAAACGATTATAGTGTGCGGTCAATGTGAGAGAAGTCTATATAATAAAAAAATGAAAAAGGTGTATTTCTCTCCTAATATTTTATATTTTTTTACGAGAACGAACCAAAGTTCTCAAAGTCCTAGAGAGATGTATGCTGATTTTTCGATGTCTATGCGTAAAGGACCGCTGTAGTTTTCAATATTGAGCATCTTTAACGATACTTTAAATACGATAAACGCTAAAGTCCCATGCTTGGTGAATGTAAATTATAAGTTATCGTGACAATTAAAGAGCTCGCAGAGCAAAAATGAAGTAGTCCATAATCATAGCAAGTTCGTCTTTAAAATTCTTTAAAGTACTTCACGAATCACGTACTTATTCCAGTTTCGCTACCTACGATTTTCATCTTAAACTCACGTTATCGTTCGCTGGGCTTGACGCGACTTTATCGTTTACCGTATTCAAAACGCTATTGCAAAAAGTTTCTGCAGAACGTAACAAGAATATCTCATATTTTTGTTGCAGACGCATGTGTATATACGAAGGCATACGGATCGATGTTTCGAGTATGACTCAAGTTAGATGAGCGTTAATGTCTAACAAGCTTGCTTGCGCTTTCCTTCTTTTCGCCGCAAGAACGATAAAGATATCCTAAAAAGGGCACGTGGGTAAGTGTTAAAATTATCTCAACGTTAATAATAATACTCATAAATATTACGAACGGCCACCGGAAGAGACCCCGCCATTCCCGGCGTTCAATATTTTCCCATTCGCCATCTTTTTCTTCATAACTTCGCGTTTTACGTAATGAACGAGAGAAAAGAAAGTAAAAATAATAAGAACAACAAAAACAACAGTGAACAACCACCACGATTATATCGTCGTCGTCATTTCATCCTCGCGATATATATAAGTAGATTTTCTTTCGTCATAATAATTTAATGAGTCGTTTTATTAACGCGACGCCTCACGACGCGATTCCCCCCCCCCCTATCCTTTTCTTTTTTTAATATTGTATATTGGAGAGTATAATATAATTGCGGTTCCTCAATATAATATAATATACCTTCCTAAAAATACGGTCAAATCACTGCCGCGAGCAGTAATTCCGAGGCACTACGAACAGGCCACAGAGAATATGGCCGCGCAATTATCATCTTCAGATCTCTGTGTCTCTAAATGACAAAAGACTAACTGTAGAACACCTAATACGTACGTAATCGTAATTATACTAACGCATCTCGTCGTCTAGATTTTAGACTCATTACGTAATGTACAATAATTAGAGAGATCACACACGTCTTAATATAGAAATTTTAAAAGATTATTCTCTAGTACGTTGAAGCCTTCTTCTCCCTCTCTTCTTCCATTTTTGCTCTTCATTTAAGTATTGCCACGAATTGTTTTTCTTTTTCTTTTCCTTTCCTTTTTTCCCTTTTTTTGTTTTAAAAGAGTGATGATGATAATTCTCCGAGATGTGAGCGGACCCCGTGCGAGCGCGGTCCTTCAAAGTCTTTTCTTTACTTTGAGCTACGCTATCGTCTACGCTACTTAAACGCTAACTTCTACGGTGTCTCAGCCTTCTTCCACGTTCCCTCCTCTTGTTTCTCGTACTCGCTTACCTAGTTTTCTTTTATCAGCACCAATCTGATTTTAAAACCGATTCAAAATATCGTCATATAGTTAGAATATAATATAACCTGTATAAATATACATTCAAATATTACTATAGTATACAAGAATCGCACCCCCTTCCCTTCTTCCGTGTCTCCTCCCTTCGTGCTATCGCGGATCATCGTCGTCGTTGTCGTTCGCGACTCGATCTACCGAAAGCTATGGCTCAGCACAGTGGAAGGATGCGTCGTTCTCGTAAATTCTACCTATAATCTCTCGTATCTTCCTCCTTTCTGCTCGTCATCTCCCCCCCCCCCCCCCCCGCCTTCCCGCCCCAACCCCCTATGTCGTCTTTCTCCTACCCTCTCACTCATTGTCAGTCGTACTTTTCATTTTTTCGTCTCATTCACACCCAGTCTCATTCGCGCGCGCTCGCATACTTCACCTTTCTCCGTCGTCTGTTTTCCTCCTCGTTCTTCTTCTTCTTCTTCTTCTTTTGTTTGGAGTGAACGGGCTTTACATATTTACAGGTATTCTTCTCGTGGTCGTGTAAGCGCTCCCCTCAAGAAGCACAACATATCTCTCTCTTTATATATATATATATATATATGTATATATATCTCTCGTTCTCACTCTCACTTACTCGCTCACTCACACTTTCTTTCTCTCTTTCTCTCCCGCGAAACTTTTAAAACATAGGCAAGTTAAATATTGTATCACAATCGTTTTAGTCTGGTCGAAATCGAACATCTTCAACCCGTTTGGCGATACGTGGCATTTTGAACGGTGAGCGGCGGCGCCCCGGGCGGCGCGTGCACCATCCCGTGAGGAGAAGATAGGCGGATTCAAAGGGATTCGCGGGAACTCTCTTGTCAATCTCTTTGAATTCGCCTACGTCTCGCGGGATAAGCCCCGAACTCTCGTGCTATTCGCTTGTCCACGAAAGAAACGCGAGAAGGTACGTCGTAATCGATTAATTATAAAAAATACGTACGAAGGAATAGACGAGACTCTTCGTTGGTTACTTTACCTTGGTCTGGCTAGCGAGAAGCTCGACGGTGAGCGGCGGCCGCTTTTCCGTGTCTCCCTCATGTCGTTTGTCCTTCGAGTGAGATCGACGACTTGAAGATGCGGATCGCAGCGGGAATCGGTATTTGCACGTGCTAGCGGATTAACTAGACTGTCATCGATGTGTGCCAACAATAACGAAGCATTAATCTTGGGATCCCTAAAGGGTCGATTTAATCCGATGCGCTGAAAAGTGGAAAATAACGAACGATCGCGAGGAAATAACGTCGGAGCATTGCGTCGCGATCGCGTACACCATACAGAAGAAAATGTGTGTCACGAACCTACTACGAGTTTGAGTGTCGCGAGTCACCGATTGATACCTGAGCAAATATAATCGCATCGTCGTTTGTTACTCGGTAGCAACAACGCAACGACAACGATAATCCTAACTGGGATTGTCGTCTTTCTGCGATATCTTTCAGTCATGTGACAGCATATTCGACGAATGTCACAGGGGAGACCCGGTCGCGTATCTTCCTGCTTCCCAAACAACGCGAAAATCCAAGACACGTGTCAAACAAGTATCCGAAAACGATCCCCGAAATTTATATCTCTCTATTTACATCACAGCCGGTGCGCTACGATTCAGAGAGGGATAGAAAAGCGGTTTTCTCTCGGAGATAATTTTATCCGACAGTCAACCAGAGACGTAGCGACCGGATAGTGCACGTTTTCGCGATGTTTCTCGGATATTCGCGTTACGCGGTCTGCGCGACGAAACCGTTCTCACCGTCGAGCTCAAGACTAGCTGGGCGACGTGTTCCGAGGCTCTGCTAAGCAGCGATGGAACAAGAAGAGCGAGCGAGTTGTGAAACGACGAAAATAAAGGAGACTCTAGTAAATGCACAATGATAAATGTCACGGGTAGTGTTGCTGGATCGGCTGCTGGCCGCATCGAGACGCGGCGGCGGCGGCGGCGGCGATAGCGTTCGACGTTGCGTCGGCCTCCAATGCGGCGGGACCGAAACAGCGCTGAAACCTCAGCGCGGGGATTCCTGCTTGCTAGTAGGCGGCAGGATGGACGGTTAGTCACTGCGGCGGCAGACCGGTCGGTGGCTTGAACTCGCCGGTCACGGACACGCCGTTCGCCTGGGCGCCGGGGAACTGCGCGGTGGAGACCGGCGGCTGGTGGTTGAACGCGGGCGCATAGCACTGCGGGAAGTAGAGCTCCGGCTTGACGACCGTCGGCGTGAGGCCACGGGGTACGGGTACCGGACCCAGGCCCGCGGGCGTGCCAGGCGGCTTTGTGTCACCGTTCGAGTTCCGGCGCACCTTGGCTGCATGCGGGTTCATATGGTTGTCGATGTGCTTCTTCACCTCGGGCTCGGTGGCGAAACGCCGCCTGCAGTTGGGCATCGGGCAACAGAACGGCCGATCGCCCTGGTGGGTGCGCGTGTGCTGATCCAGGATCGCCTTTTGACGGAAATCCTTGCCGCACTGCTGACACTTATAAGGCTTTTCGCCGGTGTGGATACGCAGATGCTGATTGAGAATCGTGCGTTGGCGGAAGTTGCGTCCACAATACACGCAGCCATACGGTTTCTCGTTCGTGTGGATACGCAGATGCTGCGTGAGGTGGGACTGTTGCCGGAACCGCTTGCCGCACTCTGGGCAAGGATATGGCCGCGACTCGATGTGTATGCACCCGTGTTGCAGTAGCGTGGACTTCTGCTTGAACTCCTTTTGACAAATCGGACAACGCACGTATAACGGCATGCCGGCCGAGCGGCCGTGTTGTATCACGTCGGGTAGACAGCTCTTCGTGCCACCCTGCTGCTTGATGTACTGCAAAGCACCGAAGCTGCCCGAGCCGCCTGCGCCAAAGACCGCGTGATTGCCGCCCTTTGGATCTTTGAAGTATGCCGGGTACTGGATGGAGTTGGCATCTGGCGCCGGACTGAACGCGCCCGATTGCGTGTCCGTGTCGCCGAATGTCGACGCTACCTCTTCCTTACCCTCTTCGGGCGGAAAGGGAACGTCCTGCGGCCAGAGGGTCGGTGTCATCCCGTTCTTGAAGATGAGGTGCGGGCTCACGTCTGTAACGAGAGAACGGTCCACGGTTCATCGGCGGTATTCCACGGCGTACGGGTAAGAGGAACGTTAGTAGCCCGGATTACGGTTTAATAATACAGGACAAAATCTATCTACATGCCAATTGTAGCGCGAGTTAAACGCGAAAACGTTCGGTCAAATTCAGTGATTACATGACAAATCCAGACAATACAAATGTCCGAGAAACGTTTAAAAGATGTCTCGATTCATTCGACGACGAGTACACGTCTTTTGGACTTTTGTGTTGTTTGGGAAATTACCATGATCCAATTTATCGCGATTCCCATTGAAAGTTAATAGCATTAGTAGGTGTACGGGAAGAAACGCTAGAGATAGTTACTGATGGTATGCTGATGTCCACTTTAACGGAGGAATACGCGAGGAACTAGAGTTATTAGAGGGCAGTCGGGTTAGATGGATGACAAGTCTGATCGCATAGAATAGGGACATGGGCTGCTCTATCTCACAGCTCACCAGCGCTGTCGCGTCCAGCTCAACCGTTCTTACCCGCCGGTTGGCCTTAGCTTCAACGAGGCAGATGGTACCAGTACTTGTCTCTGGTAAATCGTCGTTAGTTGGGAAAGTTTTTGAAATAAAAACTGCGTTCCGGCAAGCTGATGAGGGATATAGATGATATAAACCAGTGGTGAATTTACTCCCATTATTTCGAGATTTTACACATCGTCCTGTCAATTTATAAGTCTTTGCTCTTTCGATCCGTAAATCCGCCACTGGTGCAGATGGACAGGTAAGAATTGAGATGAATCGTTAGTATGCGAGTTATTGTACCGCCGGCGGTAATGAACGTGATGATTATAATGACGACGATGGCGATGATGCCGATGGTGACGGTGGCGACGGTGATTGCGATAGTAATGAGTGAGAACCAGTGGGTGGGTCAGTGTTTGGTTGTGGTGGACGCCCTCTGGGGAGTCTGGGAGGCAGAGAGAAATGCTCGCCTTGGTGTGTGCGGACGTGCTGATTCAGGATCGCCTTCTGACGGAAGTGTTTTCCGCACTCCGGACATTGGTATGGCTTCTCACCCGAGTGGATGCGCAGATGCTGGTTGAGGATGGCACGCTGCCGGAACGTACGCTCGCAGTATACGCAAGCGTACGGCTTCTCGTTAGCATGTATGCGCAGATGCTGCGTGAGATGGGATTGTTGACGGAACCGCTTGCCGCACTCCGGACACCCGTACGGCCGGCTGTCTGTGTGGATCCGCTCGTGCTGCAGCAGAGTCGACTTCTGCTTAAAGTCTTTGCCGCAGGTTAAGCACTTGAACAGACGTAGATCGCTGTTGCCAGCCTTGGACGATTTGCCGCTCTGCTGCACGATGTCAGGCAGCCCGGTTCCCATATTCGGCGCGCCCGGACTCGCGTATTGATGCGCGTCCAGACCGGGCCCGCCGTCGCCTTGGCCGAGAGATGTCAGCATTACTCCGGGTTGCTTGAGGTAGTGCAGCGCGGAGAAGCCGCCGGGCGTGAGCATATGCGGTGGCACGGACGGTGAGGGGTGCGGCCGGGCCTCTTTGAAATAATGCTGCGGATATTGCTGCAGCTCTCCGGCGCCGGGGAAACAGTCGCTGCGATCCACCTCTGCGTGAGGAGTCAATTGTTGTTGCGGCGAGTGATCTTGCTGTTGCGTTTGTTGTTGCTGCTGCTGAGATTGCTGTTGAACTTGCTGCTGCTGCTGCTGCTGCTGTTGTTGTTGTTGCTGCTGCTGCTGCTGCTGCTGCTGAACCTGCTGCTGCGTTTGTTGTTGCTGCTGCTGTTGCTGCTGCTGGGACGTGGCTTGACTCGACTGTATGTCATCATCCGGCGGAGTCAAGGATTGAGGCTCGGGAGGCGCCGAGGGATATGGTGAGGGCACGGGCGAGGCTAACGAGGGCGGGGGACCGCTTTCGCCCTCGACCGGAGGTCCACAGGCCTGCTGTGGGCTTCCCGACGAGGAGGAACCCTGTTGCTGCTGCTGTTGTTGCTGCTGCGGGTACAGTCCACCGTCCTGGAGAGATCCCGGCCCCGGGCCCCACTGACCCTGGGGTCTCTCCATGTTATCTTTGTACAATACGTAGGGCGCGCCAGTATCTGCAAGTAAACAATGCAAAAGAGGATTCGCAATTAGGTGAGTGCTGATGTGACAGCGCGTTATTGTGTACGAGAAGAAATAAGAGATACTCGCTTTATTTTCCACTTGTATACAATGGAACGTTTTATTTTATCGGTTACGATCATTACGTTTATTGTCTTAAATTTTGTGTACAGTTTAGTACGAATATTGTATGAATAAACAGTTAGTGCTCGTAAAATACGGATAAACTTGCAGGCATATCCTTTGGCCAATTTTGGTTAATAATAGCGTTATTCGAAATTGGGCCACGAGTCGTAGATGTTTGCATCTTTAGAATCTTCGATCCTAGAATGCGCGCTCTAGAATATCGGATCGGACCACGTTCCTAGTCACGCATGGCCAGACACGTCCGGTTCACGCTTCACAAGTTCAACCGCTGTTATGCAGGTCGAATCTATGAACTGCGTATCGCGCTGATAATTTATAAGGTGCTAAAAGTACAGACGCGATACAAAACCACGTGTTCGATTCGTTGGATTCCTGAATCCTTGAGGAATTCCGTCCTTGAACGCTCGAATAAGACGGAACTTCTTACAATCATATCGCGCGTTCGCTTTAATTCGTTCTTTTTTTATACTTGTTAATTTTTTAAATACGCGGCTAACAAAGGCGGATGCGATTATAATTAACCGAAAATAAGAGGCAAACGCAAAGGAAGGTAATCATATCGCGCGAAGTTTTTAATTAAACTTTGCCACGCTATTTAAGACGCTTATTTAAGACATGTGTCTCGCCCAATCGGTATTATCGCGCGCAATTACGTTGCGAGGAATAAGACGGCTTAAGTCGTTTTACGATTACGGAATTTATGTTACGCAATATCGCAAGGCATTCCTCCTCTTATCGGATTAATTACATCAGCCTTCATTTTCTTTTATTTGCCACTTCGTCACTCAATTTGCATTTTGCGCGGCTTGTTTGAAGTAATTTTTACTTTTGCTTTGTTGGATGACTCATCTGATGCAATATTGTTCCTTCGTGAAAAGTATTCCAATGGAAGTTTTATCGTCTGGATACACAACAAGTCACGGTCTACGAGATTCTCAATTTATATCAATCAGAAGTGCATACAAAAATATCTGATAACTTATTTTCTTCGAAAAATTGATTAAAAATAGGACAAATGCTAATTTATTAGAGACGGAAAAATATAAAAGTGAAAAACTTAAACGAATGTGCAGAAAAGGTTGCAAAGTAGATCGAAACGTTGCGTGATGTGCAGATGGTTAATGTCATATGACAGATAACGATAAGAAGACTTGGAAGTTCACTGGCATAAAATTTAACGAAGTTCACCGATATATAAATTTGTGCCGGAGAAAAATAAAAGAAATCATATTGCGATTCAATACATACCGATCGTTCGCACGTGAATCAATCGTATTCATAATTAATCGTTTTTATCGTAAACATATTTACTTGTTACATAACCGTTATTTGTTAAGATAACACCACGTGCATCGAGCATGTCGAGATTAGTTTATTGCAATTCCAAGTTTATCCCGTCATATAAAATTGCATTTAACTATTTCGAGAATCTCTGGCGCGATAACATTGTAATATCCCGTTATTGCGGTTAAGAGAAAGGCAACCAGTCGAAAAGTGACGCTAATGCGATATTCGCGGCCTGAAGAGTATCGTTATCACCATTGATATAATTCTGCATAACGTTTTTCGCGTGTTCCACGATTAGTACTAACTTTTAATTAGGGTCTACATATAGTGTAATCTTGTTTTGCAAAGCATCGCTTTCCGTTTCTCTGACCAAGTGTATTATACAAGGAGGAAAACTGAAAGGTTTTTCAATATTTTTCGATAGCAGGAAGAAACCCAAGCAATTGTATCATTATAGAAGCATCGATCATATATTGACGTAAATATTTACGCGCTAACATCTGCAGTCTGGCTCTTATTCGCCATCTCCCTCTTCTTTTACAATTAACATATGAATAATCTATCCTTGTATTAGAAAAAAAATATATATATAACACGCTGTTACAATATATCCGTTAAAATCGGTTTATTTCGAGAAATCCGTCAAAAGTTATGCTGCCAAGGCGACACTACGTCTCATTAAACTCAATCTCCGTCCGGCAACACTTAATTACATCCAGAATCCCGGAGCAATCGTCCAAATTTCCTTCGCACCCAGGAAGTCATTAGCTATATCGTGTAAAAAGAAATCTGACAAGAAGTTTTTGTAAGCCGCGAATGCACTTTGCGGAAACTGATAGTTAAGATAAAAAAGGCACTAAAAGTTTAATTAATAGAAAAAAATTAAATTTTTTTTCGTTTGCTCTAAAATTCGATTTTTGTGAGGAATTAAAAGAAATTGTGATTCAGATAAATACATTTTTTTAAAGAATTAAGTGCGACAATAATACAACAATAATAATAAGTAACTACAACTACTATCGCAATAATAACTCATTCGGCCAATTATTCAGACGCAGAAGGTTAATACTTACAAAGACTACAAAAGAAGAAACAAAGATAAAAATTAGTTTTCTCTCCATCGCGAGAATCTTTCCCGGTGTCGGGTTATTCAAGAAGTGTTCTTAATGCTAAATTGCGTTAAAGAAATGTCCAGATTGTTCTTTCGATTTCCCTTGCATTCGCGTGGATAAACATTGGCAAGCGTTGATACGAACTCCAAGTTTTGCTGCAGTCCGACCGAGCTTTAATGAGAGACGCGATCCACTTATAACTTTACCAACTAAGCAATCGTAAGATCTCGGAGTTGATTTTGATGCGCGTTATGTTTCACAAATCACATAAAGACAAGCGGCTACTGTTCATTTGAAAGAAATACTGTCGAGAGTCATTCTTGAGAATCACACTTACAAATGGATATATCATTGAAAAGAGAGAGAGAGAGAGAGAGAGAGAGAGAGAGAGAGAGAGAGAGAGAGAGAGAGTTGATCTCTTACTTTTATTCTTTTATTCTCTTTACTTACGAGTTCTCAAACGAACATAAAGCTTAAGATTTCAATATTAATAAAAGAGCATAAATACTTGAACGTAAATGAAATGGCTTAAATTTATTCGGTTATAAATAAAAAATCAGTCAAGCAAACATGACTATAAAATATGTGTGTACGTGTGTGTTGTGTGTCAACTTTTAATTGTTACAAAAATAGAAAGTTAGTTTCAAATTAAACATAAACTCTGTCGCGAGAATTAAAATCTGTATTGAAATTCGGTAAGAGCAGCCAGCAAGTGAAAATGGGATAATACTTGTTCGACAGTGTTGCATTATTATAAGGACGGTTAGAACGGGGAGCACGTATGTCGGGGAATCCCTGCTGAATGACGTTTTGTTCGCTCGGACCGGTTTATCACTCAAGTTCTTATAGGGTGAGCCATAAGTCCCAGCACACCGCACACTATTTCAACAACTTGCTAATAATTCCTGATAGATGTCCCGCGTAAAAAACAAATCACTCAAATTGAAATTTGTTAATCCCGTTCAATACGTTACTCGTGACTAAGCTGATATAACAGATAGAAACACTTCTGTTCCCCTGTGCCTCTGAAAATCTTAAATACGTGTTATGTTGTCGCGCATCAGTCAATATTTCCCGTGATATCGATATCTCATTTCAAGTTAGAGTAAGGATACCGAGAGACACTTGGATAGACTAGTAACACTTGTGTCAATAAAAATCGGAAAGAAATCTTGGTAGAAATTATACGAGCTTACCAATGAAAGAAGATAGAATGGAGACGTAATCGTATAGTTGTTAAGTCGACGTACAAGAAGATCGTACAAGTAGAAAAATTGTACAGCACGTGCAAGATATAAGAGATAATATGTATTAGACTCCGAGATGTATAATCAAGGAAAGAAGCAAAAAGACAGTGGCAGATAATCTACTTACGATTGACTTTTATTGCCTTTCTTTTTCCTTTCGTTGATATTTTGAAAATGGAGCATAACTTTGACAAAATTGACGTCGTGCTCTCCTTGATCGAAAAAATGCCTAAACCGATCAATAGTTAGGAAAAATCGGCAATGCTTAGCGAAGGAGGTACAGAAACTCATCGTAAAAACGTAAAATTCTTCGTCTATTGCATGACACGGTACTTGGTGGAATGGTATTTCGTGTTTGAGAAAAGTCGCCAATGCTGATATCATTGATTTTTCGGTAACAAGCATAGGATTGCACTCCGCCAGGCGTCTTTACGATTTGTTTTGGCTGCGAGAAACGCATAAAGCGAAGCCGGGAGGACCGTAGCGCATCGGTAGTAGGAGGCGAGAAAGAGGAGCAAGGGAAGAGAGATGGCTCGTGGCTGCACATGCGCGCTTTTTTCGTCGGGGCCAGCATTTTTAAAGATTTTTCCTGCCGCGGCGGCTCGCAGATTTAAGTCGCCGGGTCGATCCCGTCGATTCCCGAGTGGTGGGAATCGCGCTTTATTCCAAGCAAACAATCGAAAAACTTGCATCGCGACACCAGGGTTCCGAAACCGGTATAATTTCGATGAGGTCAATCTCCTATGCTGGAAACAAAAGTGTGGAATGCGTCAGCCATCACGTCAATCGTCGCGACGCTATTATTCGCGAATAAACATAGAGCTTATTTTCCTCCTCTTTACGACATAAAAATTTTGAATGAGTTTTTGCTTCATTTATATGTCGATGAAGCGTTCGGTAAACTACGTCGAGGGAAAAGAAAAGATTGCGAATCGTACGGCACTTTTGACGAGTCTGGACTTGCGTCGCGTCGTAAATTAATGATAATTAGAGCTAATGATCACTGGATTTGTAATGACCAAGAGGAAATAAAACTGGCGATCGAGCCGATTATTTTTACGCGGATTGCACTGGCTTCCGGCCCGTCTTAACGGTGCCGTAAATTAGACAAAAGAAGGAAAAGTAAAAAAGAAAACTCGACCTCCTCTGCTTCGTACTGACAAAATCGCGAAATAACTAGAGTGTCTTTGGTCGAAAGTGCGGACTTAATTGAACAGGTGAAAGCGACTTTGTGGGCTCAAAGTGAAGGCGCTGTCTGCGCGATATGCGTCCAATAAAAGAAAATATCGAAGGAGAAAACCCGATACATAGTATTAGATCGACAAGTTTTACACTGGCTGACAGAACCCCGCGACACACTTTGCAAATAAATCCGTAGATAAAACGAAGTATGCCTCGTCAGACACCACGTATAAAAATTCACATTTTCTGCACCTCGAATTACTGAGACCGAAGGGTTTCCGCGGTTTCTCGAATTGTTTTCGTACTAACGCTCCTTAGAATTTTCAGATTTTTGACATATTCTTCTCGTGCACGGAAAGAATGGTTTTGCTGAAATATTAAAAAATTTGGCCAGATACAGATCTGAAAAATAATTTTGTTGGATCATCAAAATAATTATGTAGGACGCCTAAAATATCAAAACTTTTTGCAGCATTATCATTATGTTGGAGTGTCCTACATAATTATTTTGATGATCCAACAAAATTATTTTTCAGATCTGTATCTGGCCAAATTTTTTAATATTTCAGCAAAACC
>NJRQ01000923.1:38909-55445 GCA_003063805.1 Aphaenogaster ashmeadi
GGTTTTGCTGAAATATTAAAAAATTTGGCCAGATACAGATCTGAAAAATAATTTTGTTGGATCATCAAAATAATTATGTAGGACACTCCAACATAATGATAATGCTGCAAAAAGTTTTGATATTTTAGGCGTCCTACATAATTATTTTGATGATCCAACAAAATTATTTTTCAGATCTGTATCTGGCCAAATTTTTTAATATTTCAGCAAAACCGTTCTTTCCGTGCGGCGTAAGCGAACATGCACGTATCTTCCACACATTTTCTGTCGTTCAATGCCTATTGTGTAATGCGTTTTATATCTCGATATGTCTCACATATTATATATATTATATAACACATTATATATTATAGATCGGTAAAATTCTTAGGAGACAGCACGACGCTATTTGAAATAAAGCGGCTTTATTCATTAATTAATGGATCCGCGCAAACGAAAGAACGGGCGATAATTGTGGTTACGGGCGAGATACGCGAGCACGTAATATTCGCCATACGTGCCATCGTTTCCCTTGCATTCTTGCAGAAAGGAAGAAACGGCGCGGCGCAATGGCAATGTGCATTTCGCGTGGGGGTTGCGTATAAATTACGAGATGGCTGGTTTTTGCCTCGTCGCGATATCTTATTGATTGCCTGTTCTAAGCACTTCGACTTGGCAATTACGCCGATCTGCCGGACGCGGTGCTGAATCATATCACTGCAGGGCAACGCGACTTTTACCTCCAGTAATACGTGAGCTCTTATCAGCCGATTTTTAGTTTCTGTTCCCGAAACAGTTCTCGATGTTCTACATCATGCAATTTCTACATTTGACGGACTCGCCTAATATACATGAGATACGATGAGATATGAGTTAAGAATTAAAAGCGCGAGGGGATCTCGCAGATGGGGAGGAACGGGGGAGTCGGGCATTCATTTGCGAAAGCAAACATCGGCCGCTATTTATCGAATGTCAGAGGAAATACCTGCGGCCCATATTCCTATCGAACCGTTCAAGGGACCTCCCTCGCGCGGCGGTCGTATGTGGGGGTGGCAAAAAACGAAACGGGCGCAACAAAAACATAACTTTCCGCGATGGCGCTCCGAAGAGTGCTCCAGAAACGAGTGGTCCTTTCCTAGTGTTCCATTGGCGTTATTCAGCTCGTCAGATCGAATGTTTGTTTTCAGAAAAATAGACAGAAACGAAATACGCCCGCTGTTAGCTCGAGAGTGTAGTGCACGCATTGACGAAGTCGAAACGTCGGATATATTTTTTTTCTTTCGCTATTGTTACCGCGATATTTTTGACGGATGCTCGAATGCACTCGCGGAGTATATTATTTCTGCCTTATAAAACAATTCGCGCGTTCACATCCAAGACCACCGCGGATTTGCGCAAATATCGCGAAACGCGCGTGAAACCGACGTGTCCCTGTCGCGCCTCGCACTGAGTTAGTAATCGAATCTGATAACGAATCCAATTAAAAACATTTCGCGTTCGGCTATATTTATTACTCTATTAAGCTTCGCTGTGTTGCCGCGATATTAATTGCTTAAGTGGAAAAGTTGTAAAACGGCGATGATACCAGACGTTGTGACTCGGACTCGCTGCAATTTTTTATATATTAATGCATAATTTATCAAGTTTGAACAGCCGAGATAAAATATGAATTGATTTCATTAGCTACATTTACTATTTATTTATTTAATTTCGATATGTTGACACGAAGCACCGCGAGACATTAATTATTCGAGTAAAATTTCATCAAAATGGCATCTAGAGTAATATCAGACATTGCGAATTAAATATGATTAAATTTTTTCACAGATGGACCATTGATGCATAATTTATAAAGCCGACACGATCGGCAGAATATAAACATTCATAATCATCGTGGATCCATTCACGAATCGATCTCATCGGTCGCATATATATCATTTACACGAAAAGTTTTTTAACGTAATCACAGACTAGATATCGTAATTCCCTGCCATTTTTGTCACGTTGTGCCATTAATACGTAATTTACAAAGGTATAGCGGGCGACAAAGCGTACGCATCTATAATTATTGCACATCCACAGTGAATTGAATCGGGTCGATCGCGGATTTTCTACACGCGAGCCCTCACTCGTTTGCATTAATTCTTATGTTACGAATGATACGGAGCAATGATCGCTCTTTTATCGCCAGGAGTCAAACGATAAACTCGTCGACGCGTTTATTTTCCGAATGCGCGCGCGACGTCGGTGCTTCCCCCCCTACCTCCCCCTCTCTCGTTCTCTCTTTCTCTCTCTCTTCACTATTCAATAAAAATGACTCATACTCATCGGAGCGATTCGCGCTACGGAGCATCTTCAGCAGACAATTACAATCTTTGTACAATGTATTTCTTGCATCTCACGGTATCTCACATTACACGTTACGATTAGGAATCCCGATGCACTTAAGGAAAAGAATGCCGTCGACGCACTTTGCGTATCATGTACAAAGCACCTCTGTAGAGCGCATCTTCTTCCATCGTATCGCGCGATATTTTGAGTGATACATATTTTGCTTCTTGCGATTTTACGACATTACATCATAATTATCTGCGACGCAACGAATGTACATACCTGACGGAAAGAAGAGAACTTTTGATGAAAAAAAAAAAACGAAACAGCTTCGAGATTAATATTTTCCGCAATTTCCATTCCTCGTAGTAATGTCGGCCGCCTTCGAGAATTCAAGTCAAGGTTGAATCTCCCGGCACTAACTCCCAGCTAAAACGTGACTTTGGCTTACGCGGACGCGCACAAATATTTACGAGCTTTACAACTTGCACTTTATGTAAAACCCGTTCGAGAGAAATCTTAGGAGGCATTATGTCGTCGTAACTGCGTATAATGCTAGACTTGGCGGGATTACACTTGACACGTTGAAAGTGACAATATCCATCTATAATGACACGTTATTTCCAAAGAACACAATGACAAGAACGTGAATTCTAAAAATATCGCGATTCTTCAAGACAGCTGCACTTAAATGATCGAACATCTAATACGCGCGAGATGAGCTTAAATATGCGTTTACGTAATAATAATAATAATGGAAATAATCACAGCCGCGCTTAGAGTATTCCGCGCCACGCTTTGATGACTGTTTTACGAGTCGTTTAATTGTGGAAGTACACTGATTTTCTCGACATAAACCACGCTGCGTAAACGCCATGGAATATAACGATAGTTCGCGATTACGATCGTTCGCTTTAACGTGGTACCGAGTATATCGCGCGATTAAGATATTCACGCGATCGTTAAGACAATATAACAATTATTATCGGCGCGGCGCGGGCGCGGCGAACGTATCGCGATTTATTCTACCATTTATACTCCCCGCATTAACGATGCGATTTATTTATGTTGAACGTTATTATCGATCTAATGCCTCAATCTCTCATATCTAACAATAAGTATATGGCATCGTTTTTTTTTACGTTTACGGCATCGCGGTTATAAAATACCGATGTTCTCGAGAGGAAACTTTGAATTATATTTTACATTACAGACAGCTTTTGGATTGTCGTTGATAATTTAATATTATAAATAAGAAAGTTTTATATGCGCCAATGTGGTTGAAAGTGCATTAGGTCGATTTGACGCATGCAGTCCGACATGTACTAAATTTTCACCAGCATTCTTATCAAAGTGGCATATCTAAATAGGCAATCCGTCTCTTTCCAGCAATGCGCGTTAAGTCTATATTTCCCCGTCACAAATATAATCGCGCCGGAGTCCCTCGCCGTGTTTGAAATCGTCGCCGCGGCGGCTACGTCCTTCGGACAGGGCGTGTTTACGAAAGCGATTAATCGAGTAGAATTCGCGAAAATCAGATTAGCCCTTCGCGGCCCGAGACGCGGTATTTTTCAAGTCCGCGCGCTAAACGTTTACCTCTCTCAACAATCAAATCTTCACCTTCGCGACCGCGTAACAGGAACGGCAAATAGGTGCGATAATAGATCAACATTCGAGTGTCGCGGAGTAAGAATTCGGTCGGAGTAAGATCGGTCCCATCGGTCGTGTCGCGCGTCAATTCGGACGAGCGCGGCAGTTTCCGTGATCGACCTTCCTCCGCTGTCGCTCGCCCTCGGCTGGAGCTCGCTGCCGCAGGCTGCGCGGGACGCGCTCACTCACGATTGCCGGCGTTGTATTTCTCGGTCACAAAGAGCACGATCACGAGAGTCCTCGGCCGACGACGCTCACCTTGACCAGGCATCGCCGAGCGCGCCTCGATCGGTGTGTCGAGCCGAGCCGAGTCGAGTCGCGCCGCGGCGCAAGTGCGACCGCGCGATCCCAACGGGTTTTCCTCGTCGATCCGCTCCAAATAAATTCGTATCTGTTACCGATACATTTTGTAGACATTTAGAAGCGTCGTACGCGATTTTCCAAAGGGAAGAACGATTCACATCGTAGAAGAGATGTAAACACCGAGACAACCCACGTGTAACGCTCGTGGTGAACTGCGCGATAGGATAAATTTTCAGCGGTAAAATTGGACGACGGGACATTTTCTTTTTGCAAGTGAAACTTGAACGGAAGTTTTAATTCAGGAATTAGTACCGCGAAGATATTTAAAGTTGAATATTAAAAAGTTAGTAGGGTAGTCGCGGCGTCGCGTCGGCGTCGTATCGGGTTCCCGCTAAGAAAAAGTCAATTCCGGGACTGGTCGACGAATCGGTGAGTAGCGGAAGGTGCGGAGAGTCCGGCGCGCCTCGTACGTTATCTTACCACCACTGAATTACGCCGCCATGGATCGCAGGACCAAACGATTATTTCCCTTCAGATTGATTCCAATGCGGATCTCTGAGAAAGTCATAGCGCGGACCATCGGAGGGGTTGACTCGAAAATTTATCGTTCCGCGCGTTTCGTTACTTGGCTCGCCGCGATAATTCGGAGACCGATTAGATGACCCAAACGGCATGGTAGATATTACGTGATTGTGTCTTGCGTATTATCACGTAACTCTCTCCTCTCCGTTCCCGTGTCCTCTTGTCTCACTCGAGAGAAGAGGAATTCTTTGTAAAAACCGCGATGCTCGTCATTACATAAATTCGCCGGGAATTCGTACGTTACTTCGAAACAAAATAGCGAGGTGAAGCAAATGGCCCGTATTGCGTTAATAACATTTGTCGGGACGTTTAATTATCGAAAAGTGCAGCTTGCAGTCATGTCGGTAACAAATTAATTTAATTTTATATATTTCGGATAATTGAAAGATACGGATCGATAATGAGCGACGATCAATGTACGGCTATCGTTATCGCGAACGATGTTGTAAATAATTAATGTAACCATAAATGGTTACGGGATACGAGATAATGCTATTACAGCTTAATTATACAGAGTTGTTTTTGTCTTGTTTATTATACCGTTGTATCAAATCTTTCGAAACAATTCTCAATATATATCTGAATAATTTTCTGCGTACCATTTAAAATGCCGATGCATTCTTCGAGAACTTTTTGCGCTTTTTGATACCTATTACAAATGTTCAATTGATGATGCATATACCTGCACGGAAAGAACGATTTTGTTGAAGTATCAAAACATTTAGTCAGATACAGATCAGAAAATACAGTAAACCCTCGTTAACACGAACTCGAAGGGACCGGGATTTGAGTTCGTGTTAACCGGGTGTTCGGGTTAACCGAGGAAATCTTGCCCTGTACAACTCTGCCGGGACCCAAATTTTAGTTCGGGTTAACCGAATGTTCGTGTTAACCGGGTCCGTGTTAACGAGGGTTTACTGTAATTATATTAGACTATCCAAAGTAATTATGTAGGACGCTCAATCTGTTTGATAGGATGTCAAAACTTTTTGCAGCATTGTCATTATGCTTCAGCGTCCTACATAATTATTTTGGATGATCCAACATAATTATTTTCAGATCTGTATCTGGCTAAATTTTTAGATACTTGAGCAAAACCGTTCTTTCCGTGATGTGCAATAAGCTACATATCTCTACCGACACTGTGTTTCATCCTTTTTTAAATCACACGCGTATTCGTCAGCATATTTAATCGTCAACTTCCGTCTAATTTATATTGCAATGATCACAATTACACGTGCGAGGTGGTAATTGCACTCAATCTATGATTATTTTTCTCTGTCTCTTGGTCCGTATGTGTAATTTTCCTCTCGAAAATTATTCTACTAACAGCGCGATACGCTGTACGTTCGGATAAATATATTAAGTGATTTATACAATCAACGCTGCCACTTTCTTTGCATTTCTTCTATATCGATACCCATAGCGAGAATGTTTTGGTCCAGAACATTATAATTAAAATCTCTTTCTCTCATGGTAACGTGTTCCATAATAAAGAGATTTAATCACTTCAAGATCCAATTTTATGATTAGTTTCTGAGCGCGGAGCTTACTATTATAGTAGAATTACTTAATTACTGGTCTCGCGTTTATCTCGAATTGGTTTCTGATTTTTGCGATTCTTTTATTCATGCACCGCTGGATCTCGAATACTATTGTCTTGTAGTCGCGTTCTCGCTTAACGCTCCATTCGATTCATAGCTTTTGCTACATCAGTTTGCCCGGTGCCGGCGCTCACGAGGGGGATTTGTAGCAAGTACGTCCTTCTTTCTCCCTCTCTCCCCCTTACACGCTTTCGCTTGTTTTCGCCTCGTGCAGCAGCCGCGGACACGCGACTCTTCCCTCTCTGTCTGTCGTTGCGCAAGGAGTTTCGTACACCAGACGTTGACCGACGGACCGCAGTACTTTCTGGTCCCCCTTGATACTTTTGGTTCACCCTATGCACCTCGTTCCTCCTTCTAACTCTCTCTCTCTCTTCTCTCTATCTCTCTCTCCCTTTCGGTCTCCCAACATTAAACACTGTCTCGTTCAATCGAGCTTCGGGTTCGACCGCAGACACACACGAGTTCGCACGGGACACGTGTCTAACTAGCGTTGTTAATCGCAGTCGGAAGAACACTTCTGCCAGTAGTAGTCGCCGGCGCGTTATAGTTCGCTCGTGTAACTGTCCCGGTATGCATACGTGCACACGCGAGCACGTAGGGGGCAGGGGGAGGGGACGAGAGATGCGAGAGAGAGAGAGAGAGAGAGAGAGAGAGAAAGAGAGAAAGAAAGGGTACTCGGATGAAAGATAGAGAGATGAAAGAGCAGAGATCGAAACCGAAGCAGTTTTAACGAATTTCAATTCTCCAGAGTGTCATTAGTCACGACGCGCGCGCGAGGATGCTCGCTACACGTGTCTATTGTCGCGCATGAACGAATATAAATTCTCGCGTCATCGGGTGGGCGAGATGATCGAAATTATCACCGGAGTTCGAACGGGTCTCTCCGGTGAGGCGAAGAGACGGACGGCGCCGAACGCGCGCGAGGGGAAGGGGCGGGGAAGCGAGACGGGGGATCGGCGGGAAAATTCGAAACCGCGTGCATACGGCGCGGCGCACGCGACGACGTCGCGTTTTGCCGAAACGTGGACGCACAGGTGGGTACCGGCGCCTGTCGCAGGCATGAGGGATAAAGTTCGCGGGAGGGCGACAGACGAGACGAGCGCGGGAGTGAGGGAGGGGTGGTGCAGCTAGACGATACAAAGCCGGACGCGCGCTATCCGCGCTCGCCGGCGAATCCGTCGTCGCGGATGCGTGCCGGGTGCGCGCTTTTTACGAGGATACGCGTCCGCGTATCCGTGTACGTTGGCGCGCGTCTGTAGCTGTGGCACGCGTGCGTGCGTACATGCGTGCGGTATGTGGTACTTACCGGAGTTGTAGTATTCCTTAAAGTAGCGCGTCGCCGCACGCTGGACGATCGAGTAATACAAGTTCACGTACGACGTCGACTGGTTCTGCGCCGAGAGCGCCATTTACACTGTATTATCTCCGCGCGCGGGTCACCGTGTATGCATATAAATATGTAATATCGTGCGCGTGTATGTTTCACGCGCGCGTACGTGGATCACGACGCGCGTGTGGCGCGGCAGAGTAAAGCGCGGCACGGCAACGTGCGAGCGCGCGGCGCCCGGTCTCGTCGGCTTGCTCCTGCTCTCGCTACGTCTGCCGCGCGGCGACGATACGATCCTCCTCCTCCTCCTCCTCTTCCTCCTCCTCCGCCTCTCTTTCTTCTTTTTTCCGCTGCCGTTCCTGCTGTGCCGTCTCCTGCTTTATCTCGTCCTCCGCGTCGTCGTCGTCGTCGTCGTCGTCGTCGTCGTCGTCGTCGTCGTCGTCGCCGTCGCCGTCGCCGTTGTCGTCGTCGTCCTCGTCGTCGGTTTCCTCCTCTAGATCCGCGGCCGTGAAACTTTTCTTATCGTTGGCGCGCCGTCCTACGTGCGTTCTTGTACGGCCTTCAGACAGCAGCGAGACGGTCTCGCATGCCGGGAAACGGCCCGCGACTTTAATCCTCGCCACACTCGCTTTCGGGTTACCCGCGCCGGTAGACACAATCTCGGTAGACTCGGCCTGAGCCCCCCCGAGTAACTCGCCAAGACCGAGACACTGGCGAGCGCTCTGCGGCGTTGCCACACTTCCGTCGTCGCGGTGCACGCGCGATCAGAGTGGGGATTTCTGGACTGGTTCGGGTTTGGGATGGTAGAGAACATCGGGAGAGGACGCGAGAGCGGAGAAGGTGCCGTGGAACGAGTCGCGGTGGGGTGGTAGCGGCGGCGGTGGCGGCGGCGGTGGTAGCGGCGACGGCGGCGGCAGCGACGGCCGCAGGGGCGGATACATCCGCGAGAGCAACGTCGCGACTCTGATTCAGCCCCAAGGTGTACATGTAAAAAGCGAAAAGTTGTCTCTAAAGATAACTCGGTTGAAGTTGAAGTTGAAGTTTCAAGTAGATTTCAAATTTGTTGCGATGTAACGCGTGACATATGTCGCTGTCACGATTGGACCGAATGTTGGACAATATAGGGATAAGGTCTTGCAATACTTATGTTTTTTAACTTATCGGCACAATTTTTGATTGTTATGTAAATCATTAGTACGTCAATTTAGTTCCTTTTTCTTCCAAACTATATCGATTTGATCGGATTGCTCCGATTTGAATGTCTCTGACATGGACCGATTTCGGAGCATGGTCTTGCGAGAAATAAGAATGGGGTGACAGAACATTAGAATTCAAAGGTAAGTAAGGAGTCATTCGATTCTCGTTTGAAAGAGGACATTCGATGATAATTGATTGCTAATCATCTTCAACGGAAGACTATGTTAAAAATTGTTCAGTCTCGTGAGAAACAATTAGCATTGACTCGCGATCCAGCGTTTCAACTTGTCGTTCCAAACATGATGCTCGATCGAGTATCAATCTTTTGATTTTAAAGATTAGCCGAATGTTATTATTCGCCCGCGAAATCGGTACAAGAGTCGCGGGTAGCCGAGATTCAGCGTTCGTTCCTGACGAGAGGAGGTTGGTGGCAGTGATGGTGGTGGCGGCGGCAGCGATCAGCGGTGGTGGAGAACGAGACGACCGGCGAGGACCGACGGCAGGAAGGGGAGGGTCGAGAGGAGGCGAAGCGAGGAAGTTATATTCGTTGAACCGGTGGAAGGGGTTTGATACCGCGCCGTCGGGGGACGACGGTCCACGCAGTGGGGCGGCCTTTCGGCGTAGGGGAACGACCGAGTGGCGGGGAACCGTCCGATCGCTTCTCCTCTCCCTCTCTCTCTCTCTCTTTCTCTCGGGCCGTCACGCGTTCCTCCTGTCCTCCCCCTCGCCCGTCCCTCCGTCGCCCTACCTCTCCACGCGATCCTCTCACCCTCCCGGCGAGCCGACATGTACCCCTCAATGCGCGCTGCGCCGTGATGCATCGCGCTGGCAGCGGCATCGCCTCTGCGAGTCACAAGGTATGCTCGTGCCGCGAATACGAACTGCCTCTCCCAAATCAATATCACTCGTCGAAAAAAAAGGGGGAAAAGGAAAGAAAGGAAAAAAAAGACGACTCGGCACCTATAATTGCCGAACTTCCGCGATAACCGTCTCCGCTCTCTGTCCCCGGTCTTGCCGCCGATCGCCGGCGAGAGAGCACCGTCGTCTTCTGCCTCCCTCCCCCCCCCCTGCCCCTGGGTCTCTCCGCCGTCTCCTCCACCACTTCCTCCACCTCTCGCGCGTTCCCACCCCGTTTCTCGCGTGGGGTTAGGTTCACGCGCCAGGTTGATTAGGGCCTCCCTCCGCCGCGCGCTATCACGCACGTTTCCCGCCATCCAATGTCCGCGCACGATGATTTTCACTGACTATGCCCGCGACCTCGCAGCCACGTGCTCGCTCTCGCGACGCCGCGCCGCGCCGCGCCGCGCCGCGCCGCGCGCGCCCGCCACGAAAACAAAGAGGGCCGATGCGCCCGCGAGAGCGGGCTAGACGCGCGCTAAGAGACACGGCTCGTCGTCGCTGGATGCTGGATGCTGGATGCGACGTCCGGTGTAACGAGCGTGCCTACGCAAGCGTATGTATACGCGATACATGTGACGCGAGCGACGTAAACGCGCTCGACTCGACTCGACTCGCCGTGGTCATATATGTGTTGGCATGCAGAAGCATGCCGACTCGGGCCGCGTGCACAGCGACGAGCGATAAGCCCATAGGCCGTAGCGGAGCGGACGCGTTCGCTTAAAACTCTGTCTCGATAACGTCGTCTATCGATATCGCGATTTGCAATAACGCGATTTACAACAATACAACGTTAATCTCTCTCTTGCTCCTTTTTTTTTTATAAAAACCGCCTTGCTACATGGCACGCGTACAGATGTAAAATGAATTTTTGCCATTTTTTCTCAAATTTGTTCAGGCCTAAAGAATTTATCCCAGAGAAACATTTTTTTAGACGAACAGCAGATTGACGATGAATTCTCAATGTTGGCGGAAGAAGGACCCGACGATGTTCTTACGTAAGATTCGAGACATCGATGGTATCTGTAGGCCTATTCTGTAACTTTTAACGACAGTGTCGTTATCGTTACGTTGTCGTTGCGCAGCTTTTTTACCATATATTACACCTGTCGTTAAAAGTTACAGAATAGGCCTACTGAACTCGTTGAGCGGTCGTTCCCGCGAAGCTGGGAGAAGCATAGAGATTCATGGGCAAGTCGACGATACTTTACAATGCATCGTTGTACTGACCCGATTACAACTTATCGCCTGCTGTAATGCGCCGCGAGATAACCGTTCGAACCGAATGAACTATAAGCTATAGGATCGTGAGGGATTGGATCGCGTCTTTGCCGTGAATTTCTAGAAATGACTTGGACGCGAACGCGTGCTGTGTCAATTGCGCCGTCCATTTGGATTTTATCCTGGAATCCCGTAAGGATATCATTCGTGTAATCCAATGCTATCGCAAGGTCTATTTTGTGGAGGCAGCGAAAATTTTGGGATCAGCGAAAAGAGTTTCTCTATCAATTTTTCTTTCGATAACGTATTTCATAATGCTGCCGAATTCTTATTTACGTTATAAAGCGGAACGTATATGAATTAATTGTATTTTTGACGTCGATTACGGGTTCTTCATAAAAATGCACGTCTAGTTTATCCAAATGCGAGGCGAACTCCCTTTGGGGCCCGAAAGGGCGCGGTCCTTTTCGATAAAAAAAGAGGAAAAAAACGTCACGGAGCGCAAGGATCGTTATCGCCAAGTTCTCGGCCACGAACGAAGAACGGATTTAACGATCGTTTTGCGCGACGCGGCAAGGCGCGGAAAGAGAGCCGCGGGAGAGGAATGCCGCGGCGCGGCGCGGCGCGGCGCGCCGGCGAGAAGTCGCGTCTCTCTCGGCGCGGCACGGCGCGGCGCGGCGCGTACAGTAGTAGCCCCGTCCCAAAAGCGAACGACGAGCGTGGAGCGAGAAGAGCAAAAGTACGCGTTAGGGCTGGTGCAGCCGCGCGGTCCGCGGCCGCCTATATTTATCCGACGATGCAATATTTGGCCGCGTCTTCGAGAAAGGGAGTGAGCGAAAGAGAGAAAGAGAGGGAAGGACTCGGGGCCGACCACATTCGTCCACAACTCGCAGCGCACGGATGGGCGCATGAACGAACTCGCAGCAGCGGCGGGCAGCAGCTTGCGCGCCTCTCTCTTTCCCTCCCCGTCTCTCTCGCCCGCTCCCTTTCTCACTCTTTCTCTCTTTTGTCTCCTCCTCCTCTTCTCTCTCTCTCTCTCTCTCTCTCTCCCCCCGTTTTCTTCTTTCTTTCTCTTTCTCTCTCCCTGCCTCCGTTTCCTTCTTCTGCTTTATCACAATGAGCGGCTGCGTGTGCGTGTCGGTGTCGTTAGGCAGTAGCTGCCGGTGCAGGCGTGGTTGGTTCCTTGCCCTCTGTCGCGTATTTATATCTAGCGAGTAGAGCGAATGCATTGCGGCTCGCTTCTTGTTTGCCGGGACCACTCCTCTCCTTCTCTCTCTCGCTCTCGTTCTCGCTCTTTCGCGCTCTCTTCTCTCTCTCTCTCTCTATCTCTCTCTCTCTCTCTCCTCTCGTATCGCGGCCCCACCAAACCTGCTCCGTGCAACGTTAACGCCTAGCGCCGGCTAATCACCGGGATACGCGGATTTTTCTCGCCGATCTGCCGCCGCGCGGACTTGCTCTGATGATTTCTGGTTCCAACGCGGCGTGCGAAATCTTCCGGAAAACGTCGGTTGATAACTCGTTGGCGATCGAGCATATATGAACGTACGGGCCTCTCGGCAGCGCTGCTTCGCAAGAGCACTCCAAGATGAAGGAGCAGCGTAACGCCGACTTGCCGGAGATCATTTGCTTCCGCGAGAAATTAGATCGAACGGGTAAACGAAACGCGAGAGCGCACAGGATGGGGCAAATAATGGTCGGTAGATTGCGGTTTGGTCCGACGCAATATCCTTCTCCACGCGCATCGCCACGTCGTGTGCGTTTTTTTTCCTTGCCCACCCTCCACCCTGACTCCCCCTCCGCCGCGCTCTTGGGCCCCTATCTGCCCGGTCACCCCGTTAAATCCGGTCTAGAAATATCGCGTTAACGTCGACGTTAGCGGATCCAGGATAATAGTAATTTCCGATAGCGCGGCTAAGACCCCGAGTTTTTGCGCCGGACAAGAATGCCCTACGCGACAATTGTGTGTGTTTGCTCCGTTCGTGTCATTATGCTCGAATCGGTTACGTTGAAAACAACATACATAAGTTCGTAGCTTTTGCAAGTCAAAGCAGCTAATGGGACGTGTTAAATTCGCGATATATGCTTGCTGAAACACACGCGAGTATGTAACGACTGTAGCGCGTAATGTTAATGCTTTTTTTTTATAATAGCGTGCTTTGTAAACAGTAAACACTAAAGTGTCGCGTCACATATCGTATAAGATAAAAATTGCAACCTAACACGATATTACATATCTTATCTCATATTTGCACCTTCTTCTCGAATTTACATAAAACGAGGTCTTTACTGCTGTCTCAACAATTCCAGTTCTTTGTATTCGTACTGTTTTCAAAATGACCGATTCGCTCACGTCACGTTCGAGAGCACGTGAGTCTCGTTATGAGCAGCACGATGATCTCCCGAGTGACCATCGCGTGAGCGACAAACGACCGATCGACTTTTCTTTTCTTTCTGGGAACACCGCGGCCGCGGTCGAGCGAGATTCAGTCAGGAGTGAAAATTTAATGCGATTTTAATCGGCACGATAATCTGCGTCGTCGATGGACGATGGATGGAAGCAACCAGAAAGCAACGAGAACAAAATCGAACCGTTCATCTAGAGACTCCGAAATTTTTGTAAAATCCATGGAAAAATTTTTTTCAGTGCAAAGTTTAAGAGTCGAAAATAACATTTACGTAAATATCAATTTCTTTTTCTTGTAATAAATATGCCACGATACGTGTATTATAATTCTAATGGACCGCTTGTAAATTACTACATATATTTTCTAAATATATTTTAACGAGAAAATTCTTTATTAGAATCGACACAATTGGCTAGAATAACGCTTTATTACGACGTTTCGACCCGAGGGATTGGGTCCTTCTCAAGTAAAATTAGCTGTGCGCAGTCATATAAACATCTTTCTTATAATAACATGCTTCAACAATGAAGTTTTTTGATGAAAAGATCATGAGTCAAAAGGTGTTTGATATAAGTGAAGATGTAACAGAATACTTGATGAGAGATTTGGTGTTGTGTGTGCGGGTGTGTTTAAAACACATTAGTTAAACTTGATTAAAATATAGAATAAAGTATGAACATGATATCGGAGCACTACGACAAGAGATGTCGATCGGTCGAGAGCGGACGAACAACTAATATTTTAACGACATATTTTTATATATGTATATTTTCGTTCACAAGAATTAAATGAGAGCAATACTTAATGCCGGCGCTATGTTCGCAATTAACGAGTTGTACGGTTTTACCACCCCACATGGTCACGAGTAAACACCGAGAAATGGATTTCTCCAGCAATTGACGTTCGATTATGGGCAATTAAATAGCCGCGCTTATTACGAGAGATAAAAGAAGGGGCAATGGCTCGTACCCGACACAGCCATAAACATCCGTTGCATTTCGATCGATCGCAATAAAGAAACTTCGTGTCGGCCATCGCCGATGCGTGAGCGGCATATTGTAATGATATGATTAATCGCCGGCATGCCACATAAATTTAAACGGTGGATTTAGTAGCTGCCGATGCGCCTAATATAATGACGGATTTACAGCTCCGGCTAAGCAAAACGATGTTTAGATAGGGGGGTCTGCCTCTAATAATATATAACAGAATCTGTGAGACAGATCAACGCGCACACGTTAGGTTTTTAATAAGCGGAGCAGAACATATTTTATTGCAAAACTTTAAAGAAACGGGTCCGGAAACGATTGATCCTGTAGAAGTAGGACTGATTCAGGTTAATCCGAGTTCTCATTGAGTCATCGAACTCGATCGCGAACTCCGGTTTTTCGATCGGGCACGCATTCGTTGCGGACTTTCGTCGCGGGGGAAAAAATAAGGGGAAAAAAGCGGGGAAATGATCACCCCGCTAAGTTCCTAAGGTGAGGGAGCGACCAAAGGAATCGTGCCTCTTTAAAGTTATCGGGAGCAATCTCTCCCCCCTCCTCGGTTGCCACTGTTACAATTTCAAACAGTTCTGCGTTTCATTTATTTTTTATCGGGGAGAAGTTTGTTGACCTTGCAGTGCGAAACGCCAGGAATACATTGGTGGAGGCACGAAAGTGGGGTAGACGACGGGTGGTAGCGGTGGCGGTGACGGCGACGGAGGGCTCGACAGCGGGGGAGGAGGACGGCGGCGGCGGCGACGGCGGCGGCAGCGGCGGCGGCGGAAGGAGGGCGAGGACCGAGGGTACGCGGGGAACCGAGGGTTGCGGCAGCGTCGGTGGTGAGGGGTTGCTCCGGGAGTGGGATGAATCGAGAGGCGAAGCGAGTTATTTCGCGCGAAGTGTGCATTGCCCGAATTTGCCTTCGTGCTTTTTTCCCCGTTTTTTTCCCTTGATTCCCGCGCTACTCCATCGTCCACAACGCGCATCCTAAACATGGTCGCGAGAGACCTGCCCGTGTGAGTCGCAAAAGGTGTGTCAAAAAAGTCTCGTAGCGCTCCTACAACCGCTTGTCTCAGATCTCTCTCTTTTTTTTATCCCTCCCCGTTCTCCTTTCCGCTACGTTTTAATTGTTCCAACGGAATGAAATAATTCAATTCTTTTGATAAGAATTAATATTTGTTGCAGTGAACACTCTCTTCCATTTTACATTGAGCGCTTAATTGTATCGTGGCACTTTATTATACGCAAGAAATTGCAACAATTACTTCTCTAATTGCTCGCGAGGCATGTTGAGCATTTTAACATATTTTTAGACTCCAAATCTCTGGTTTGAAGGATGAGAGAGGAATGCAATTTGTAGGAATGGGACTTCCCCTGCAGGGAACATGTAGCCAACTACGGCCGGTCTCCGTTACCGATAAAGATGCTTCTTCGATAAAAGTCATTACATCCGCGCGCGATTGTTCGATAACGTTTACGGAATGCAGCGCGGAATTTCATTATTGGTCACAATATGGATCTTGAGGACAGTAATAACAGTAGTACGGTGTATAATGACTTTGGAATTATTACCGAATAAATAGTATTAGCGTTCCCACACGCCGTTATAATTGTGCTGTGACTGGTAATTCGACGTAATCTCCGGGGATAACACAATATTGCGGTGTCCTCTCTCGAGTAACAATCATTAAAATTGCCAAAGGGACAATCTTGCGGCGTGTTTTGACGCGCGCGTCACTGTCGAATTATCTATCGGAAGATGCATGGTATTTCTTTTTTCAAATCTAAATTTTCGGCAACTCTTTTGTTCCGCACGTTAATCTCTTCCTCGAGCGATGATTCTCCATCTCAGCTTTACGATGGATCGAAGATACGTTCCTCGCGATATTTCTCTCTCAAGTCGGTCCTTCATGACTGAAGATCGCGATCTCCATTTGATGCATGCTCATGCATGCTCCATGGTGACTGTCTTGGCAAAGGTACTCTCAGTGGTTTGCCATTGCCTTCCGAGAGGTGGTGATCAGTTAAAAATATAATATGTTCTGGGTGGATTT
>NJRQ01000924.1:13331-34036 GCA_003063805.1 Aphaenogaster ashmeadi
TCAAAACACATTGGCATTGAAAACTGAAAAAAAGCATTTTTCACGAAAACAAAGCTTCCTCTATGAGGAAGCAAAACTGCAAAGTTTTAAGAGATTGCTAGTGCTACATATTAAAAATAAAGAGAGAGGAAAAGTGTAATAGTAATTAATAATAATTAGTCAATAAGAAACTGTAAACTAATGTAAATGTATGTAATACTAGCGGTCGTAAGTATTACTTCAAATGTAGCTACTGGAGTTAATAAAAGATCTATCTATCTATCTAAATCTATCTTTCCCCTTCCCTCTCTTTCCCCTTTTTTCTTCCTCTCATCTCTTTTCCCTCTTTCGCTTATTCTCATAATATAGCGTGAAATTTTGATAAATATAATAGAAAATGTAGCCTACTCTTTTCTAATTATACATAGTGATTGTAATAATTATTATGACACCATATGCACGTGCATTACAGGACACTATCAGGATTTTTCAATTGTAATTCAGGAATTTCAGTATATTGTATAAATTATTTCTAATCTATCCCTGTTATAATATTTATGTCATTCGTTTAACAGTGGTAAAATATATATTATTAATTATTAATCATATTATAAAATTATTATTTGTAAGTTGTTATTTTTTAAATAATCTTTCTCTCCAATTTACCTTGCTACAAAGCACTACCAGAAATTGAACGGTATCAAGTTGAGTGACTGCCAAATCAAATGTCAAAATCTCGTTAAACTCTGGCTGTGCGATGGCACGCAAGAATTTAGTTTTCTTCTTCTTCATCTTCTTACCCGTCTTTCCGTTTAACATTAACACTCTAACGTACGGATCTACAATGGATATAGTTGTTTAAAAACATTTTCTTACAATATTGACATTGATAA
The DNA here is from genome assembly GCA_003063805.1 of Aphaenogaster ashmeadi. NCBI lineage: Eukaryota > Metazoa > Arthropoda > Insecta > Hymenoptera > Formicidae > Aphaenogaster > Aphaenogaster ashmeadi. The sequence goes on from NJRQ01000924.1 coordinate 14,204, forward strand.
TACTTACTAAATTCATTTAAACTCAACACAGCTGGTATAAATTTGATATCACGCAGCTTCATGATGTTAATAGTCAGTCTTTCTGCAGTGGGTAGATAGCTTACAGCTAACAAAATATTACCAAACTCCTAGAAAGTATATATAATTACATATTATTTTTCAAACTATTATTTCTATATAAGAATATTATTAACACTATTGATATGCTATAGATATGCAGCAATAATTATTTTGCAAATTAAAATTTATTTAAATTTACTCCCAATTAATGAAAAATAATAAATTTACAATTATTAATGTATTATTACAGTTATAAATATTTAAATAAGGTTTATTTAAATAATAAAATAAATAACTCTGTACATATTCAGGCTTTTTTATTTAAATTTTTAATTTTTATATATGATAAATTACGTCTATTTTATTTTTTCTTTTTAAACCAAAAGTAACTAAAAAAATATTTTATCTCGTAAATTAAACATTTTAAAAAATAAAGAATATATAAAATTCAGCAATATTAATATATTTATAAAAGAGTAATATAATAATTATATTTTTTGGAATTTTTGTTTAAAAATGCGCAGAAATTCATATTGAAACTTTTATTTCTTTATTATCTGTTATTCTTTTTCAAACTTTTATTTGTTTATTATATATCATTTCTAAATTGTTATTTTCTTAAAATACATCTAATATGTATTATTAATATATCACCTGATAAGACGGCTTCATTCTATAATTAAACAGATGAATTTCCGGGCTGTAAAAAATTTTCTTCACATCTTTCAATGATACCTTGAGCGAACACAATTCTGTGTGATTTGCATATCTATCGTGATCATATGCAGTGATATCTAATACCCATTCCTATAAAGCAAGATAATTATTGGAAAAATAAATCAAAGGTTCTCGCTCCATCACTTTTACAACGAGCAATTCTGTTTACAACAGAGTACAACAGTTCGTGCATTAACTATCCAATCATATATATTAAATTACAGTAATAATGCTTTTCCGAAATATATAGTACCCTGTATGATAAAGAATTTACCTTAGTTTCCTGGGCCTTTGCATTTGCAATAACAAAAGTCTCTTTGTAGATCGGACTGGCGGTATGCCTGATGCCCCTTGTTCTAAAGCTGTGCAATTTTTGCCGCTTCCTGTGACTCCATGACTGCTTCATAATATTTAATGCAACGTAAGGTTCCAATGTGCCGTTGTATTGTTTCGGAGGAAGGCCACACAGCGCCTGTAAAGCAGACAAATACGGAATGCGTTTCATTTCCGTTGCGTGATTCTATTTTATCCAGGATGTACCGAATTACTTAAATGATGGATCAGTGTGAGACATTTTTAATATTTGTGTTATTATTACTAAAATTTTCTTGTGACTCGTTCATGCATAAGATGCCGATAACGCACTTCAATACCGATAACAAGCTTCCCGGTGATAATATCATTGCAGGGCGGCAAATATTGTAGGCTCATTGTCAATTCAGTCGGAAACTCCTTCAACTTTTTATCATTCTTCTGCTTGTCTGGGTAAATTAAATTCTGCAATTTTCAGAAATAAATTAATTGGTAAATAGCGTGATGAAATTCTTGTTCAATTTAATTGTGTGTATAATTACCAATGTAGAAGAGCACTCCACATTCTTGCATTGAGCACTAGTAGAATTAAACGAGTCCCTATGAGATTCTGCGTTCTCACTAATAGTACCTACATAGCACATTATTCTTTTTTATTGTTTCACTAAAAATCAATTTCTTAATTGATGATAAACATTGATCAAGTTTTTTATCCTGTTAAAAAAATCGATAGAAAATGATAAGAACCCATACGATCTACCAAAAATCTTACTGTTTCCTAACTGTAACTATCGTTTCACTTTTTATATTCCTAATGAAATGTTATCGTTTCCTATCATTATCTGATGACAGCGGATTCAATCGTTGGAATACGATTGAATTCTAATATTAACTTATTGTTCTTTATCGCTTTGATGAAATTTATTGTAAATAAATGATTCAAACTTTATCGTAATCAATTGTGTATTCACGCTGTTAATTCCCGAATCATAACTACGATTAAAAACGATTGAACATTTCCTCTCATTTTCTATCGATATTTTGAACAGGGTAACCTTAAAAAGATTTTTTTTGTCACTTGCTACCACATTTCAAATCCTTTTCAAATTTAAATTTTATCAAAATTAAACTAACAAAATGGATTTACAATATTCATCACGAAGAAAACACTATTAAAAATATTGACATTTATCTAAAAATGGATTGAAAACGAAGATTGAATGAAACTTATGAAGTGTATTGTTTGTGTATTAATTAAAAAATATATTTTTATATCACAACATTCCAATGTAATGTTTAATGTCAAACAATAAATCTATATTATTTACAAATATTGATTCATTGTCTTACATTAAACATTACATTACACATTATGTTAAACATTAATTTAAACATTACATCGACATAATTTACTCTTTATACTCATACACACACACACAATACACACATACAAATCTAATTGTTGATATAACATAATTTTTATAAACTAGCAAGACAATTGGTAATTGAAGAACCCAAGTAGAAAGTCATGATGACGTCAAAATGATGCTAAAATGACGCCTTTGACATCATTTTGAAGTCATGATGACTTCAAAATAATGACAAAGGCGCCATTTTGACGTCATCATGACTTTCGTGTTCTACTTGGGAATAAGGTAAGCTGTAGTGTAATCTAAAACGTGGAAATCAAGACTCCAGAAGTTCTTCTAAAGTTTAAACTAAATAATTAAAATCGAGAACGGCCAAATACGGTCATAACAGATCTTAGTGCTCATTAATATTTTATGTGTGATTTTTCTAGTTCTTTTAAACTATGCGCCGTTACTTTCGGACTTAAAACGCAGCTCTTGAAACCAGAAAAGTAATATCACAAATGATAATGATGCTTGTTAGCATCATTGTCGGCGCATAGTTTAAAAGAACTAGAAAAATCACACATAAAATATTAATGAGCACTAAAATCTGCTATGACCGTATTTGGCCGTTCTCGATTTTAATTGTTTGATACATTTCGCGGTCTTGTAATTATATTGTTTAAACTAAATAGTTTAAATAAAGTTAATATAGTTTAAACTTTAGTTTTAGTTTTAGTTAAACTAAAAAATTCATACCGTTGTTGTCATTTTCGTATAGACTACCGAGTCTCCAAGATCTATAGCTGACGTCATTTAATTTTAAGTTTTCCTTTTCTTGATTCTTCGTTCGCAGAGGCACGCTCTTGTCCTCTTTGCCTGCGGAAAAACATTTCAAGGATGTCGTATTCATTTCTATCTTAGCAACTTAAATATATGTGCTCTTGTCCTTCGCCAGATACGGATTTCTACTTTTCCGGTATATTATTTGTATATTGATATATCGGCATAATATTCCAATATTCTACTTGCATAACTTTAAATATTAATTAAGCAATCATCAACAAATTTTACTATGAAGATTATAGCTCGTATGATAATTATATAATGCGGCGTGAATAAATGTTTAAATACAAATTTAATATAAAAAATTTTTTCATGTGAAAAAATGTAGAGGAGGTACAACGGATATTCCTAGCAACAATATTCGAAGGTTATTGTGCATTGTGTTAGCTAGTTGACGTGTCTAATTACGTAACGTTGTAGAGGAAACGAAAGAAACGACATTTACCCAGGTGCATATGTGTCGTGCGACGTAATACAATGGCGTAATTCACCCATATTTGTGAAGCTGTTATGAAGAAATTTAGGTCATTTAGCTATGAAAAATATCGCTGTCAGAGTAAATGCAATTGCTGACGTCCGAAGTAATTGTCGCAAAGAGTGTAAGTAATTGTTTTATCCCTGTAAAGTTAGTCCAACTTTTTCAAAATTATAAAAAAGTTACTAGAGTTCGGGATGCTCCTCAGAAAATTCTAGAATTCTAAAATGGTTTTAGAATAAGTTCTATTATATTTATAGCAAAGAAAACTCTTCTTGAAAAAATAATTTTCAACTAAAAGCGGCTAACTTTGCGTTCTTCATTAAAAGTTTTAATTTTTTTTTAAATTCTTAGAAAATTTAAAATAATTCTACAGTTCTATATAAGTATTTGAAAAAATTATATTCAAAACATCCCAAAACTAATTTTAAAAATTTTGATCTGAAAGTTAAAAATTCGCAAAAACTTTTTAAATTTTGTTTTAACGTCTCGAATCTTAAAAATAATCGTTAATTCTAAATACAATACCGCATATTTGAAGAATTTTCCCCATCCCTGAATACTTATAAAATTTTAAAGAAACCAAGAATTGAAAAATCGCAACTCCTTAAATTTTTATTCTAACGCTTGGAGTATTAAAGATATTATAGTTAAAACATTTGTAAGAGGTTATCCAGAACTCTAATAATTTTTTTATAATTTTGAAAAAGTGAAGCTAACTTCACAAAAAGATAATTTTTTTGTATTATATTTGTATACAGTGAGTACCAAAAGTTCCGGAACGGCCAATTATCTTAGAAAATATTGATTTATTGGAAAAATGTTTCAAACAAAAAGAGTAGGGTTTTAAAAAATCTATTATCTGATGATACCTATTTGACCTTGAGATGACCTTGAGATGACGAAAATCTTAATACCAAAATGTTAAGATTACAATAGTTTTTGAATGGGAAGCGCGCGCGCATTTAAACATGGCCAATCAGGTTGTTCAAAATTCGCATTCAGATCCATTGCATAGTGAAAGTGCCCTTAAATATAAATGTTTAAGTATTAACATAATTTTGCATAAACTGGAATTTATCTTTTTGTAATTTTTTTTAATTATTTAATTATTTAATTGTTGTGTATGCTGATAATAATTATTGTAGTCTCAACATTTTGGAATTAGGATTTTCGACTCTAAATGACCTCAGGATTCTGCCATTAGCAGATGTTACGGTAGGTCTGGAACACCCTGTATATATATACCAAGTACTTTGCACTGTGAACAACTCTACGATTATCCTTGATTGGCGCCACATTTAACGATACTAATTCTATTTTTAGACTTCAACATTGCTACTGAACTAGGGAACCCTACTGCTTGCAAATAATTAATATACTTAATACTAGGAGAGTTAATTAAAGCAGTTAATAATCTTACTTTGTTTCCTGAAGCATTCATAGGCGATGCAACCGGGCATGAGGAAGCAAATGAACAGGAGCAACGCAATCAAGATGATTCCTACTCCTGTTGCAATTACAATTAATGGGCCCCACGGGCCAAACAAATCTTCGCCCGACATTCACTGAAATTCACTGGAATTCGAATTCAAAGTTACTTGCATCAGCGCAGTTACAGGTAAATGTAACAGCAACGCAACATAACATATATAGAGATGGCTGATGGTTTGAGCGAAAAATCCTTGCGTAACACAGACATGCATGTTTTAATTAGTTTATAATAAAAGTGCTTAATATTTAATTAATGTTTTATCCCGATACATTTGAAGATCATTAAGTAATGTCATGTGTGTAACAAGAAAATGTTCGCAATGGAAATTGTATGGAGTCAAACATTACTCACGTTAAAACACTCACGATGAAACACTCACGTCTCATATTCGTTGCCACATTTGTCGATTGTCTCTTATGACATAGAGACATGAAAAAAATAAACCGCTTTAGTGTACACACACCAGCACACCGAATAGGAAACACTTGTGTCACCAATAATTCTCGACTACGTCCGAACAAAGCTGGCGAAGCGAATGATAACACTCGATGATAAGAAAACTCCGTCGAAACATATTAGAATATCTATTCACATTTCATTTTCACTGAACAACTGATCAGAAAAGTTACGATTAGAAGCAGCGTACAGAGTGTTCCGAGATGACTGTATTTTTTTAGCGAAAATGTCGAAAGAGAGATCATTATTTATTGCAAATTTTCCATTATTTTGTATCATATATTTTTTGTAATTAACATCTAAAAAATTTAAGAGAGATTATATTTAGTTTTTCCGTTGAATTCATTTTAAGTTTAACTTTGCTTAGAAATGACGCAGTATTATAGCACCTTGGATTTTTATTACGCACGTCAAGGATTTACTACGTAGACTAGTTTCACAAAAATAAAACGCAGCAGAATAATAAGTTTTATGCGCGGAAACGAAGTCACGGTGCCAGGATCAGCGATAACGTCTGCAACTACAATACAACTGAGACTGTTGAAGCATATGCTTAATAACAAGTACATACATTCGTGCACCGTCCTGCGTATCTCATATTACATGTCTCACATTATATATGCGCAAACGTCAATGTCGATAACGACTAATGTTAGCATATTGAGCATTATCTGGAATATTTAACGACATGATCCGTGAAATTGATCACATCTGCTTTTTAAAAATACGTCGGTACGAGTATCACAACTGCGGATTAAATTGTTGACCTTGTACTCCTAGATCTTTCTCGTATCAAGTGTAATCTTGCATACATAATATTCATTAAAAACAAGTCCTCAATTTTCAAACATCACTTACGAACATTAACTATGATGGACGATATCTGGATTCGATTGTCGATTACTTTCTGCGAGTATCTGCACGATACTCGCTTGATCATGTTGCAATTCCATAATGACAATAAATGAACTCGCGTTTCGCGTTTGTTATATTCGCGTGCGCGAATTCGCAACTGCACTCGATTCGATAGCCGACTAATCGATTAAATGTTCCATTTTGCCTCGTAAGCACAAATGTGACGGACCTGTACGTGGCCGTTTGCGTCCCCAGTCCAGTGAACAAATGGTAAAATGCGTGTATGACGTCGAAACGACGATAGGCGTTCCCCTTAGGAAGTTCTACGCCTCTATCTTGCCGATAGTTCGCGAGTAGGTGAGTAATACTTACGCTGCATTGGCTGCTTCGATTGGAGACTTACGACTATACATTTGCAATTTTAATATCAAGAATTCAGTAGACAGTTACTAAATTCTTTTTATTTTCTGTAGAAATAATTATGAAATAACAATAACAAATATCAATCAAACATAAAATAAAATGCAAGAATTTGTTTGCATTTTAATGCAATTTGCGAAAAAGATTATATTATATTAAATAACTTCAAGATGTGTTCTACTTCATGTTTCAATTCAAAATGAACATTTTTTTACCGATTTTTTTAGGAAAATAAAAGATTTAAGATTGTCGTTAAAATATTATGTTTTAATTTAATTTGTATATATACGTCTGCCAATAATTTAAAAGGATTGTAAAGCTATGTAGCAACATTTGTATACTAATGTTTCCACTTAAAGCATTTAATCGTATGAAACAGTTCCAATATTTTCGACAATATGATTTAACAATTATTTTTAATAGTTTTTAAAAATAATTGTTAAAAAAATCAATGCATAAAATCTTCAAGCACGATAGCTTTTAGTTTTCAAATTATATATGAAATAGAATATATATAATCGAAAATAAGATACTTTTGTGATGGAAATAAGGATGGAAAAAATTATATTTTTATATAGAAATATATCTGTCATTTTTAAATTAAATTATAAATTTTATATTAAATGTTATTCAATCTCATATAATTTAACTTAATTTAACTTAATTTTTGTTATTCTCCTGTAATATATTGAATTATTATTAACCCTCAGTACCCACACTTGGTTAGCGTAACCCGGCCGATTTTCAAAGTTGCGGCATTTTTTCCGATCCCTTTTTACTTATTGCAAAATATCTTTTGTGTTATGACTTTCTTGACTTTCTCACCCGAATATTTTTTTTTCAGTCTTTAAACTATCGATTTAAAAAAAAAATGAATTAAAATCGATGCATTACAACCCGAAATACGAGCAAAAGAAAACGCGGGTTAGGAATACCCGAGTATGGATAGACAGGGATTTTTTTGAAGTGTGGGTACTGAGGGTTAATAATACTAAATTAACTGATTAATTATTAATTTGACACCAATGTTTACATTCCAACTAAACACGTGTACACATACGCACACACACACACACACACACATACAATTCTATTTTCATATTATTTGAAATCACTCGAAATAACATAAGTAGCCACGTTAGCGATGTTTGGTTCTTATCATCACTTCTAACGTTTATATATATAAAATATCTTCGAAAATCATTTTATCATATCACTAAAGTTGTATCAACATCTCCCAAGTGATAATTAATAATATCGTGATTTTTTAATATTAACATTAACATATAACATTTATTATATTCTAATAAAGCCATATGTGCACGCCTATGCATTGCCAAATCGTGTATAGCTTACAAGAAGGATTAAAGTGGGAATGCGTGCATGAGCGTGTGTGTATGAGGAAACCACATGCTGTCTCTATCGCTGATAACGTATAAGACGACATGAATATGCGCATATGTAATAAGCGTACATTTTGTAACGGAACACCTAATTGTCGAAGAATATACATATACAGGATGATTCGTATAAAGTAACCAACGTAATTACTAGCAAAATTTGAAGACATGTGAAAAAATAATTTTTACAAAGATGTAATTCAGCGCAGAGGGGGGCATCATACAGTGGAAACAATTACTTTACAGATGGAGGCATTAAAGACATTTCAAGGTCAACTTTATTTTCAATGGAATGCTGTAATTTTTAATGTTTAAATGTTCAAAAGTTTGACTTTGTATTCGATGACGAAAATAAATGTTATGTGCCAAATGGTCCAATGCTCCTCTTAGCAGCTCCAATAGAATATTTTCAAATGTTTCTGTAATTCAAACAATCATTTTATTACAAGTCGGAGATTCACGGTACACAGTGCCTTTAATGTATCTCCGTAAAAAATAACACTGTCCGTCAAAATTTTACCTTCTTTTGCAACACGAGTGTGAATAGTAATTTCCGATGTATTTTTGCCTGCTGAACACGAATCCGTAGCCCAAAATTTGCTATCACGTCATAATTTTGAGAAAAATGGCATCGAAGAGGCTAAAAACGATGTTTTTGAGGTTTTTATGACGTTATAGCATCGGCAGTACATTTTTTTTCTAAATTACATTTATACCACGCGAAAGTATGAACTTTTAGCTTTAAAATGTATTTTGTTTTGTTTTGTTATGCTTTTTTGTTTTCGAGATATAGCAATTTGAAAATAGCAGGTTACACAGAATTTTAGCTATTATATGAGATATCTCGAAAACGAAAAATTATACTGACACGAAACAAAATGCATTTTAAAACTAAAAGTTCATACTTTTGCGTGGCATAAATGAAATTTAGAAACAGAATTTGCTGCCGATGCTACAATGTCATGCATACACTCAGAAGTGTCGTTTTTGACCTCTTTGACGCCATTTTTTTCAAAATTGTGATGTGATAGCCAATTCTGGGCTATGGATTCGTGTTCAGCAGGCAAAAATACATCGGAATTGACTATTCACACTTGTGTTGCAAAATGGTGTTAGACAGTGTAATCTAAGCGTATAAGATAGATGAAAGAAGGAGACATGTTACAGATCCTTTACGTTCAGTCTACCGATTTCTGATACAATAAAATCTTTGATGGCCTTGTAGAATGAATTAGTACTCCGTCCTGTTAAAACCACATTTGTCCTCGAGTAAGTAAATTCACATCTTCTAACAATATTGGTAGACATGGTTTTTAAGGGGATAAATTATACTATTTAGTATTTCTTCGAAAAAGTAAGATTATGCAGCCATTAAGAATACTACATCAAACGTTTACATTTTAAACATGATTGATTATCAATTTGCTGCATTCAATGTGGATTCTTTTGTAATCAATAATAATCATATTAATAATGCGTATTTGATTTACATAACCATAGCTCTTAAAAATTGTTTTATCGGAAAAGCAGAACAGAAAAATCTGTGAATTTTATTCTAACATGTGGGAAGTGCAGTTACAAAAATCTATTCTATTTTTGTCCCATGAAGTACTTATACTATATAAGATTTATGTATCATGATAACATGATTGTTCGAATTACTGAAGCACTTGAAAACATTCTATTTGAGATTATTCGAGTTTAGTAGATCATTTGACACATACAGGGTGTCTCTAAAGTCTGACCCAATCCCCTGGATCTCGGAAACGGCTTTAGATATAGAAAAACGTCAGACAAAAGTTGTAGGATATTAAGGGGGACATCTAATGATGGACACATGTTTTTTCTAGGTGGAGGTGTTCCTGAGATTTTAAGGTGACCTTTGTTTTTTTAAATGGAATCATATGATTTTCTTTATATAATTTAATTCCTCCAGTTATTTGGCATATAAAAGTATTAAGTTAAAGTTATCAAAAAATTAACAGTTTACGAGATATTTTATATTTTATTCTGATATATTTTGACATGAAATATAAAGTATCTTGTAAACTTTTTTTGATAACTGTACCTTAATACTTTTATACGTGGGATTAATAGTGGGATAAATCAATTGATGTGAGGAAAACACATGGTTGCTTTTAAAAAAAGTATGTAACTGCACATAATAAATTGCATTTTTTTTTTTTAAAAGCAACCATGTGTTTTCCTCATATCAATTGATTCATCCCACTATATAAATATAAAAAATAAATAAATATTAAATAAATATTAAAAAATTTTTTTATACACGGAAGAATAAAAGAACTTTATAAAACACTTTTAAATAGAATATTAGACAACAGCTTCTTTGTAGTTAGTACAAATTCTTTTTTTAATAATCATTGAGTTTTACCTTTTCAAGAATAAAACAGCATAATATAACAAAAATATATATATTGTATATTTTATTCTAATTATTTAATTGCATAATTGTGAGTTAAACAATCTTAACAATTTTATTTCAAAAAATAACAACTAACAAATAATAAAAAAAATCGCTAACTCATTAGGTTCTATGTTTGCTAGGTCTATGTTCACTAAGTCTTTATGTTTGCTCTACATGCCCTATAAAGCGAGATATTATCTATAAGCAATGCAAGGTTTGAATCAGCAAATTTACAATTAAAAAATATCATCATTGTCATTTTTATCTGAACAAAAAGGCAGAGGCGTATCTACGGAAAATAGCTCTTATAGCAAGCACTGAAATTGTGCCCCTGTCCAAACATATATATGACACATCTTTTAACTTACCATAATACAGCTGAAAAATACAAGTCAAGCTTTTTAATCTGTTTAAATTTAAGTAGCAACTTGTTAGACTGCTGTTTTAGCTTTTATATGCATTAATGTCTACCGTGCTTGAGGAAGGACGTTGGGTCGTACTAAGTTAATAAAAATTGCGCCCCCAGGGCATGTGCCATACTTGCCATATCTTAGATACACCTCTGCAAAAAGATGAAAACGATACTTTTTTAATTTCTGACATATGACATTGCGCTAATGGTCTTCATAGTTGATCTTAACAATGAAAAATATGAACACGAACGATAACACAGATAAGATTGAAATAATGTTTATAGACAAATTTATATATTGAAAATATATAAAATACATTATATTTATAAAAAATTATTTTCTATTATATTCAATCTTATTCTCAATATTTAATATTCAATTTTATTGTTTTTTTATTTTTTGTCGGTTTGTTTTAAATAATGTTACACAAAGAAGTAGAATAAGAAAAACGGAAGAATCATTTAAGTTAAATATTTCATACAATTTATTTATATACTTTACATTAATATTTTATATTAATATTGACATGTTAACATTACTAATTTTAATAATAATAAATAATAATTTTCTTTGGAAAATTCAACGCCATATTTGGATATAAATTACAACATTTTTTAAATCGTATTGTTTTTTGATGATTGTCTGCAGGTTCGAAGCCGAGAAATAATTTTAAAAAGTTTTCATACACTAATTGAAAGGACAAATAAATTTTGTAAATAAACTTTTATTCAATCCAGTATAACAGAAATTGTAATAAAACATTATGGTATTTAGGATAATAATAAGACATAAAAAATATACATAATAAAATTTGAAAATCTGTTGTCGGTATAATGTTATTACAATCCTCTCTTAGTTTTTATAAACGGATACGGGAAAGCAAATGATTTGCATTGCGTTCCGTTATTGCGACATACGCTAATCTGTGTTTATCTCCACTACCACCGAAGTAGAAAGTTTTCTTTTTATTACATGACGTCGAATCGAGTGAGCGTATATAATTCAGTTTCCCGTTTTCCGGTGCAATTTTCTAATAACGACTATTTAAAGCGTACCCGTAACTCGCACGATACATCGTGAACCGGCATCCTTGACTTGCCGTTTGTTGATCATAGATCAGTGGCACGAGGCCGTCCAGTGACTATTCATCACGATCGCATCAGTCCTATTCAAATTATGATGGTATATGAAACCCGCATGATGGCAAACGTGACGAAGATGGCACAAAGTGAAAACTGTGCACAAGAAAAAGAGAGTTCAACCAAGAGCCAATATCGACACTTGGTTTGGCCGCTAGTGACCTCGATACTGCCGCCAATCCTTTCACTTCAAAAGCGTTTCAACGAGCACTCTTTCTCGCACCGGCTTAATACCAAAGACACACGTATTTTGTTAAAGATACCTCAGTTCACTCGTAGAACGCCGATTAGTGAGTCGTTGCCCGTCGCCGATGCTCCTAGATTTCACTTTCATGTAAGTTTGAGGACGGATGCATGTCCATCGTAGTCATGTTTTCCACATCGCGACGGATTCTCTTCGCTTATTCAACACAGTTATTAAGTGGTGTTAATTGAGAAAGCAGCTATACAAAATGAGAATAGTGCGGAAATAATGTAGTAATATAAGTATATAGTACGGAAATGGAATGCGTAATATGGAAAATCGATAAATAACAATTTAATGTGGAAATATATACGTCTGCGTTTTCTTGAAAGAACGTTAGATGTTGCATCTTATAATCTCACTCTTAGATTTCACTTTCGCGCAATTCTAACTGAGTTTAGTAAAGTTAGCAGATTTATTAACGTAAGAAACATAAGACATACGAGTGTAAATGTAAATACATAGTGATAATTTACAATTTGAACTTAGGATTGAAATATCGTTAATGCATCGGAATTTGTACAAATGCCAAATTTTTCTACTAATATTTTAAAACTTGAATTGGAATCATTAATTCGAATTCTGGCTTAATAACTTCTATTTGATTAAGCAAGAAGAAGATTTTCAAAGTATAATATTAGCCTAAGAGACTGCTATTTAAATATCGTTTTCTAAAAAATATATATATCTTTATTTTCCTAAGTGTAATAAAAGTTTGTTTCATGAAAAAGATTTTTTCAATTTTATCTTATTCTTATTTTACATTCTTCAAAAAGTTTAGGATTAAAATCAAGATTCTTCTAAGCAATAATTAGAAAAGTTAAGATAAAATTAAATAATAAACTAATGTTAACTTATAATTAGACGATGAAAAGATCGTATCTTATCCTGAGAATTAATTTTTGTTCCTCGTGTTCAATTACAGAACAGCTATGGAAACTAAATCATGTTGAAATAATCGGTGTGCAATACAGAGATTTCCTTTTCAAAATGATCGTGAAGATTTGGCGGTTGCTGCTTTTGTTAATTTTCTATAATCGTAAGTATTATTTGCTTCATATATAACATCTTTTGAACAAATATAAATATGCCTAATAATAATTATTTTTATGAATATTCCTGCTCATGCAAACTGCGCGCCGCATATTTGTCGGTCTTGAAACACAGTCCTTACATGAAGCCGGAATAATTAATTCACATATTAAATTGACGAGCAATTTAATAATTTTTGATGCTCACTAGCATCTATAAGATCCCTCCATCCCCCCATTCCCTGAAAAAACTGTAAAGAACTTATTGTGAAAAATAACACCTCAACCAGGATTTGAACCTGGATGTCCCATCAATCCGTGCGGGCGTCCTATCAATTCGACCATCGAGGCATGTGGTGATATTTCTCGCAATAACAAATAAGTATATGTTGGTTTTTAAATAATTATTATTAGGCACCAAGAACCGCCGCGACCGAATATGGCATTTCTCATATTTATATTTGTTCAATATCATCGGTCTTATTCTCTTAATACTATTTGTTTAACATCTTTTGCTCTTAAAAACCAAGACTAAAAATTATAAAATAAAATATAACTGAAAAACAAACATTTATTAAGACAAAATTATATTAACAAGAAACTTGGCCGATTTTACAGATTTTTTTCATTTTATATGTAATGACTAACAATTGAAATAAAAATAAAACTTACAGAAACCGTAGCAAGCTTGGTTATACCAGAAGAGCTACCGACGATATTATCTCTAATTTATTCGAACATTCCACCAATCAAGAAAGTTAAGTATATAGAATAAAATTGTTAAAAACTTTATCTTATAACATAATTCTTGTTAACTTATATAAATTTCTATAAAATTCTACAGGAACCGATTCTAGACTTGGCGTGGGTTTTCGATTAGGTGAACATGCGGATTTTCAGGTTCTCGTTGAACTGGGACCCCAGACAGAAACAAATCCAATAGGTGCATCCAGCGATGCAAAGAGGCGACGAGATGTAAGAATTTGCACAATTTGTACACTAAATCTATACCGTTACGTTTATTTAATAAAATCTTTTTATAAGGCGGCATTCAGTGCCGCAATGAAGGGAGAGCTAGGACCATTGGCACAAGCGGTGGCCAAATATCAAATAGAGCGTAGAATTCAGAAGGAAATGGAAAAACTCAAAGCAATGGAGGAGAAACTTAAAAAGATTCAAACGGAGAATCAAAATGTAACAGAGGATCAAAATGTAACAAAAGATCAAAATGTAAGTAGCAATTTCTATATTTTTAATTTTTTAATTTAAATAACTTATAATAAATACATTTTTATCTACTACGAATTGATATTCTTTTAATTATGTCATATAAAACTATAATTCATTCATACAATTTCATAATTTTATGATTTTAAATAATTGTTCACAGAAATTCCAAAGAAGTTTCTCTCTCTCTCTATCTCTCTCTCTATCTCTCTCTATATATATATACCCATACAGCACAGAACATTGCAGCAACATTGCAGTAACATTGCCGAAATGTTGCTGCAATGTTCTGTGCTGTATGGGTATATATGTATAATATATATACATATAAATTTATATAAAAAACTTCTGGTTAATAATAGTAAATATTTCAATTTTCTTAGACTGTTTCTAGTGACTGGTTAATAAAGTGGAGGAAGGAAATATCGCAATCGTCGAAAGATAATATGCCATTAAATTCCACTCAAAATGGAGATGATAAAATAATCCAGCAAAGAATAGGAAAGCCACCGATTAAATCCGACGTTTGAAAGGATAAATTGGAAAACTTAACTTAAGTTATATACAATATATATATGTATATATATATGCATGCGCGCACGCACACACATGCACATGTACACAAAAGTCGCAAATGTAAATAACAAAAAAACACAAGTCTGTTCTCAATATAAACATATTTGTGATTATCGCACATGTGATGTATTTCAATTTCTTATATTACAATTGCTATTAATATTTTATAATAATGATAAAGAGTAAATGAAGTAAAAGTGATCTGAAATGCATTTTTTATCGAGAAATTCAAGATTTATATTGTCCTATGTTTTCAGAACATCTAATTGGTCGTTATTATTAATATTATAAACTTGGCCCTGTTCAGAGAGATGCTGATTATATCTTAAAAAGTAAGAAAATGAGCTATTTCGATTTCTTGTTTTTTTTTCTTAATAATGATATTTTGACACGTTGGTGTAAACACAATCTTGTAACACATTAATAAAATGAAACATTTCAGCAAAATATTTTTAAATTCTAATCTTTTTTCATATAGAAATTTTAAAAATTATTCATTTTAACCAGATAATTAAGATTTTAATATCTTGGAAACTAGACATTTCCGCACATTCGCACTTGTGGCATTCGATTACATTTAGTAAGTGCTACGTGCCTGTAAAATTTCATCAAAATCGGGCCTAGGTCGGATACAGTTCAGCCAAAGTCTTTTCAATAAACAAACAAAAAAAACAGAACAATGATGAATCGTCAAATAATAATAATCTTTTTCAATAGTTTACCATTCCATATATACCAAAAATTTCAAATAGATATAAACACATCACCAAAGACCTAGAAATTAAACTCTCATACTTCAGTATAAATATCAGTAATTATGTTTTTACAATTTTTGAAAGAAAAATATATAAACATCTTTTTATTTCTAATATTTTTATTTGCTTAACTTTTTGTCGGTTCTAAAACCCAGAACAATTAATATTATAGATTACAAAAAATAATTATACTCAATAATCAAGAGACACGGTAGTGTCTCGCGCCAAGTATACGAGCAGCGCCGAACGCGACTTATACGACTTGACACGCGTTGACGAAGTCGTCGAGTTTCGCGGCGAGTTTGTCAGCTGGCGAGTTTGACAGCTAATTTGTTTCATAGTGATATGTACAAGCGTGAATGATTACGATTCGTGAATGATATCGTTTCGTGAAGTTCGTTTTGCATTTGTGAATTTAGTGTACATATCCAGTAACTAAACTGTCTGCTGTATGCCAGCAGATTGGGAGCAGATTCAATCAGAAAAATGCAACAGATCCGGTATCTATGTCCGCATTAAGCTCGTGTTTTGCCGACAGGTCTTGCTAACAAAATCTAACAGCAGATTTGCAGCAGAAATCGAACAGAATCTGTCGAACGCATATTCTGTCTGCCAATCTGAGTCAAATTGTGTAACAAATATGTCAAGATCTGCTTGATTTCTGCCATCAGTCTGCTATCGTATTTTATTGGACAAACTTTGCTATATTTGTGCCATCATTCTACCAACAGCATTGTATATGTCAAGTCCTGTATCAAATCTGTAGTCTTTTTGCCGACAAAATTTGTAGCAGGTACTTTGCAAAATCTGTTCTCAACAGCTTGGCTAACTGGGTACATCTTGCAGGAAATATAAAGGTAAAAAGATTAGTATTGTAAAAGAAAGTAGGTTATCCGGTAAACATCAATAAAATTAATAGTGTCATTACATCAATATTATAATTTCTCGCATCCCGAACTTAATTGCGCGTTCCTAAGTGAAGTGTATTTATCTCATATATTCTCCCTCCCGCTCTTTTTCTCTAAAAAAAGATGTGATATCCGTACAAAATAACCTTTTCACAAAAGATAAAAAAACGGCGCCAAGTACACGCACCCCGTACATAAAATTTGATATCAAAAAGTAGCGCCAACTTGTAGTTGTCAGTAAAATCGAATATTTATTTATTTATCTCTATACTATTTTTTCTACTGATGTGTGTACTTGATACTACTGATACTACTGATGTGTACTTGATGTCTTTTCTTTACCTTTTTTTGAAAACATAATTTTTAAATAATGGTAATAAAGCGACGTATCTATTTAAGTCTTCATGTGAGAGTGAAACTTCTTCCATTAGAAAAATATTTTATATTGAGCT
Organism: Aphaenogaster ashmeadi; assembly: GCA_003063805.1. Classification (NCBI taxonomy): domain Eukaryota; kingdom Metazoa; phylum Arthropoda; class Insecta; order Hymenoptera; family Formicidae; genus Aphaenogaster; species Aphaenogaster ashmeadi. The sequence goes on from NJRQ01000924.1 coordinate 31,762, forward strand.
CCAAAGTATTATGTGATTTAAAAATCGAATAACTTTAAATTTTAAAGAATATGACTAGCTCATATCACAATTACGTACAACGTAAAATGACCCTAAATATTTTTTTAGTTTTTGTATATTCTTTTAAAGAAACAAAAATAGTTCTGTTTTAAAGTATTTAAAAAATTAATTAATTAAAGAAATAAATTATCTTTTAGAAGATTAATTTAACAATGTAATTAAATGACAATATTTTGTAGGCATATCTCACTCCGAGAAACTATCGTACTAATTGTAAGATATTTTTGAATTTACAAAATGTGGATACTACTATTATTCCTCTTACGAAGTTCAACAGAGTTGCTACAGAAATACAAAAAAATATTCCCTGACTTTTCTTAAGGATGTTCAGACATTACGATTAAAATGATGAAAACTCGCTAAAACTAATTGGATTCTGTAGATTTCATCATTAAAAAAATTCTATTAAAGTTTGAGGCTGTTTAGGAAGCTTGTTGCTAAGAAAATTAAATAATAAAATTACACGTAGTCTTATGGAAAATGGGGGAAAAATTATTATATCTCAGTAAAAAATGATTTAAAAAATATGAAATTTTGCAAGCAGAACGATTAAGACTACATCATTGTCTATACCAATTTTTAGCTTAATTAGAAGACTCGTTCTTTTTACTTAATAATGTTTATGTTTAATGTTATGTTTATATTTATGTTTATTGTCCCGACTCGCTTACATACTCTCAAATACAGGTAAGAAGATTTAGTATTATACTATCAAATGCCATGCAATGTTGCCAAAAATGCGAAAAATGATTTAACTCTTGAAACTGATTGTACATAAAGTACTTAACTTTTAGCAGGGAAAAAGTACCTGTACCGCCTGAACATCCTTAATTTTCCCGGTCACTTTTTGAAGAGATTTCCTGACTGAAAGGAACGCTAAATAAAAATCAAAACTGAACTATAGGAAGCGATTTTGTTTTTGTTTTGCATATTGCTTATTGAAGTTTAGTCACATATCACTAAGATATCATATTTTTGCTTACCTTTTTAATTAGAGGTTTTCTATCTTGACACTAGATGGTTTCGAATTTTTAGCGATATCTATAGACTGTATGCAAAAGATAAAATATTCCTCTAAGTTGCAGTAAACCCGTTCAAAAAAATGCATAAATTCGGGAACACTGTAAACATTTTGTATGATTTTTTACAATCTTCCAATGTAGGATTTGCAAAAAGCCATTAACAGATATTATAGTTTTTCCTTTTAATTATTACATTGATGACCTTTTGCAAATCGCGTACTGCAAGATTGTAAAAAGTCATATATAATATTTGCAGCGTTTCCATAAACAATTTTAAAAATTTTGTTTAACAGTTTAAACAATTTAATATAGTTAATTTAATATAGTTAAATAGTATTAAAAGAAGTAATTAAAAAATTTAGAATTAGTAATACAGTAAATTAACAAGAAGATGACAAGAAGAAGTCGCGAAGTGAGGGTCACTAATGTATATAGAACTTTAGTTTGTAGGTGATCCTTCCCTCTCTGAGTTACACTGATAAAATATTATCTCTGTAGATACGCAATAGTTTTCGAGACATTAAAAATTAAAAAATTTTGTGTACTTACAAGCTTTGCGAAAAATATTGATTTTTGAAGTCCAGCACAGCGACGCAGTTCACATAGAGCAAATATTATTTTAAAATAATATAAGGTTAACAGACTCTCGAAAAGGTCAAAATAATAAAACGAAGAAGGCAATTGAGAGTCAAACGCAGATAACGGTGCGCAAATTTAACAATTAATTAAAATATATAATATAATCAAAATTGGACGTTTCGGCTCATTTTTTAGCCATTCTCAACAAATCACGGGTCCGACAATTCTAAGCTCACTTATATTCCATATGGTGTAGACCAGATGTTAAGGCAATTAAAGAGTGTGCATCGTTCACAACGGTTACTTGGCCGAGTGAAGTAGTCGATCAAAAAACATCCAAGTGAAATACGTGAGAAGTCCGTGAAAGCGCTCTTACAAATAAAATTGGACAACATGACAGAAAAAATGATGGATTTATCAAAGTCAGAAAAACAATATATAAGTAAAGTAGTCAATAGAACAGTCACAAATTAAAAAATTCTTAATAAGAGTTGTTCAGTTAAAACGAAGATGTGACTTTGATAAATCCATCATTTTTTCTGTCATGTTGTCCAATTTTATTTGTAAGAGCGCTTTCACGGACTTCTCACGTATTTCACTTGGATGTTTTTTGA